>JASFAX010003158.1:0-43395 GCA_030737875.1 Allium sativum
GTATATATTTTTCTTTTTAACATAACAAATAAAAATGATAATTTTATTTGTTTACAATTTATATTTAACAAAAAAGATATTATTGTTTTAACACAAATCTATTTAACAAAACGTTATTTTTTTATTTTAACATAAATCTCCTTAACAAAAATGTTATTTTGTGTTTTGACAAAAATGTAATTTTTGTTCTAACTCAATTCTAATTAACAAAAATGTAATTTTTTGTTCTAACTCAATTCTAGTTAACAAAATGTAATTTATTCTAACTCAATTCTAATTAACAAAAATGTAATTTTTTGTTCAACTCAATTCTAATTAACAAAATGTAATTTTTGTTCTAACTCAATTCTAATTAACAAAATGTAATTTTTGTTCTAACACAATTCTAATTAACAAAATGCAATTTTTGTTCTAACTCAATTCTAATTTACAAAATGCAATTTTTGTTCTAACTCAATTCTAATTAACAAAATGTAATTTTTTGTTCTAACTCAATTCTAATTAACAAAAATGTAATTTTTTGTTCTAACTCAATTCTAATTAACAAAAATGTAATTTTTTTCTAACTCAATTCTAATTAACAAAATGACAATTCTGGTTTCAACTAATGTGTTTTTTTAAAAATGTATTTTTTTTAACTAATACGTTTTTGACAAAAATGTATATTTTGTTTTAACTAATGTGTTTTTGACAAAAATGTATATTTTGTTTTAACTAAAGTGTTTTTGCCAAAAATGTATATTTTGTTTTAACTAATGTGTTTTTGACAAAAATGTATATTTTGTTTTAACTAATGTGTTTTGACAAATATGTATATATTGTTCAACAATTCTAATTTGACAAAAATGTGTATTTTTATTTCAACTATACTAATTGACAAAAATGAATGTTTTTGTTCAACTAAATTATATTGACAAAAATAAATATTTTTTTTCAACTAAACTATATTGACAAAAATGAATATTTTTGTTTAACTAAACTATATTGACAAAAATGAATATTTTTGTTTAACTAAACTATAGTGACAAAAATGAATATTTTTGTTCAACCAAAATATACTGACAAAAATGAATATTTTTGTTTAAACTAAACTATACTAAAAATGTAATAACCCGAAAATCCGAGCCAATTTAAATTTTTTATTTTGGCATTTTTAGTGAATTTTGATCATTTAAAATAAATTATTTTAAATAATATCGACGAGAAATTTATTTTGAATAGAATTCGAACGTATATATTATATAGATCGTCGTTAGAATATAAATATTTATTTTAAATTATAAAAGGAATTGAAAATGGCGTGGTAGTTCGATAATTCGATTTCAAAATTCAAATGAATGTACCGGATTCAAAATAAACCGGATTTTTGTGAAACCAAAAATATTTGAATCTAATTGAGAATATCTTTCTAACGAATCCCAAAAATCGAAATTTCATCGCGGGAATCAAAAGTTACGTCCAGTTGAAAATTCTGAATAGTCGCTATGGAATTCAGGCCCTTAAAAATGTAAATTTTGCAAACGACCTCGGATTTCGACGAAACCACTTTTGTTGGATCCGTAATGTCAAATTATTGCTAGGTTTCAATTTTCATAATTTTTGAATTCAATATGTGAGCGTGGCAAAGGAAAACGCGTTTGACAAGTTTTAGTTGATTTTAATAGACTGAAAAATGGCCATTTCTCAAACGGTCTCAAAATTTGACGAAATTAGTTTTGTTAGGACCGTATCATCCATACGAAGGTAGAAATAATTTTTCGGGAATTTTTAGAGTTAGTATGCGGCCTCGGTAATTTAAAATGTACGTTCAAATTGAAAATATAAAGATTTATATTTTAATTCAAAAGAAAAACTGATCAAAACAGTCGAATTGGCCCACGATACATATCCCATTGTGTTCGAAATGGGGGTATTTAGCTAGGGACGACAGCCGTTGGGTTTAAATCAGAGATCGAATGGATAGTCAACTTTATTGAAATGAAAATTAATTAAATAATATAATTATATATTCCTTCCTTCATATCCTTTCCTCTCTCTACTCTCAGTCAAACCGAATTAAATAAAAAAAATGTCGCGAGATCCTCCCGCCACAGCCGAACGCGACGCCGCACCCCTGGCCGCCACCGCCATTGGCGAACCTTTCCCATCCGCCTGCATCCACGTCGCCCCTTCCTCCTCATCCCCCTTCTCTCTCTAACCCTAGACCATCGCCCAAAACTGCCGACACCACCCCTTATACCCACCGCCGCCGCAACTAGGATAGCCCCCCACCACCTGCGACAGCCTCCGCCCCCCTCAGCCCCAGCATCCCGACGCAAGGCCTCCCCCTCTCAGATGATGGCAGCAAAAAACCCCATCCCCTCCTACAATTAAAAATGTAAGCTTTTTTATTTTCACTTCTTTAATTATTCTCTTTGATTTAATTCTGAAAATATATGATTTCGGTTTGGAAAAAGAACGGATTTTTGTTGTGTATACAAATGGGAAAAAGAACTGAATTTTAATTACATGACATGGATTAAAAATGAGATTTTGATTTATGTAAGGTGGTAAAATTATAATTTTTACATTATAGAAAGGTTAAAAATATAATTTTTACATTATAGAAAGGTTAAAAATATAATCTTTACATTATAGAAAGGTTAAAAATATAATTTTATATTATAGAAAAGATAAAAATACGATTTTTATATATATGAAGTGAAGATAAAAATACGATTTTTATATATATGTAGTGAAGATAAAAATACGATTTTTATATATATGAGTAGCAGATTAAAAATAGGATTTTTATATAATAGGGAATTTAAAAATATTATCTTTATATATGTAGTGAAATAAAAATTTGATCTTTACATAAGAATTAGAAATACAAAATATAATTTTTATATACGAACAGCGGGACAAGGACTGCATTGGAATTTCAAACCGATCCAGACGGTTCAGCAGTTCAGAAGCAAAGCACGACGGAGTGGAACCTTCAGTGAGAACTTCTCTTTTTTAATTTATTTCTAGTTAAAATATATACTAGGATGCAGATGGTGTTTAGTAGCACCCGACACCCGTCGTCCACAGACCATGGATGGCTTGTATGCTTGGTTGTTTGATTTTGATGTGTAGTTGATTGTGTGATGTGATGTGAAAGGAAATAAAATATTTTATAGTTAAAAATAGAAATTTTAACGTGTATATGAAATGAAATAAACTAATATAAACAAATCGGACGATTTGTTTATATACACACATTTGACTGATACTGATTGGGATGATAAATTTTACACATCGCCCAACTGCACAAATAAAATCTGTGTTTGATTGTTTGAAACTTGTAACACCCCGTAATTCTATTAATATTAATATTCACAAATTAAAGAATAACTAATCTCAGACGTGAGAATTGTGGGAAACGAGTTGCGCCATTGTGTTCGTCTCGGAATTCTGGTTGAAATAGAGTCCGAGTTTGCATTATTTGGACTTCGTATGAAGGAGATATGGCCATCGGAAGTTTCAGAAAATTCAAAACAGATTTCAGAAAATTTAAAATTCAAAATTCGAAGTCAAACAGGCTAGGCGGGAAATTTCCCGCCCAGCACCCCAGGTCGACTGGGGAGTCGACTGGGCAGTCGACACCCCCCCAGGTCGACTGGGGAGTCGACTAGGCAGTCGACCTGGGTGTCGACCTAGTCCAGGCGGCTAGGGTTTGACTGGGCCCAATCTTGGGCTGCTGATGTGTCTTTAGGGCTGAGTTGGTAAATTTAACGGTTCAGGTTAGTTCTGAGTTGATCTGACGGTCTAAATAAACCCTAAACTCTATAAATACCTAGGTAGTCTCTCACTCTAATTCACATGAAAAATAGAATAGCCACCGTCATACCGCCGCCATGGAACTCAGTCTAGCCGCCGCCAACTAAGAAGGAAGAAAGCTAATCAAAACCCTAATTCTACTCAACTCTAAAGCAAATCTAGGCTCTCTTTCTTCTCTATTTGTGAGTATGATGATCTTAACAAGATTATTATTAAACTAATTAGATTAAGTTATGAATGGATTATAAGTGAATGATGTGGATTGTCATATATGTTGTTGTAAACTTTATGCTATCATGTATGTTATAAATCCTATGTTATGTGATGATGATATCATATATGTTGTAAATCATGCTATGATGATATTGTATAGGTTGTAATTTTCTATGCTAAGTTGTGATAAATCATACATGTTATAAAGTCATGATGTTATTATCTATGCTAATTAGTTCATGTTAATCAAATCATAATGTTGATATTACTTGGGCTATGTTGATTTATATGACAAACCATGTATGCAAGTTTAGATTGATTAGTAAAGATTATGAACATATGCCATGACATCTATTTAGATCTAGAATTATGCTATGACATGGGTGAGTTCTATGTGTTAGATGCTAGTTCACACCATCATTATGTTGCATAAAACCCCATATGCAAGTTTATACATGAATTTGGGTTATGATCATATCATGTAAATTGTGACATTTAACCAAACAAGTTGACACCTTTAGGTCCATAACATGTGTAGTTTTATGCAAGTTTCACCCCTATTATGATTAGATCTATTTTATTTGTCTATGTGTTGTGATAATTTATCTTTGTGCTATGAGTTAGACTATTCGAGTCTAACGTATATTTTGCGTTGAATAAGCGAACGTATAACGTGGGGTAGGGGTAATATTAAGGATTTAATATTAAGAAATCGGATGCAATTGATATGATTTTGCATGCCATGAGTGGATGGCCATAATTGAGTCAATTATGGACATCATTAAAATTGGAATTAATTAATAATTTGAATAGGGAATTATTAAAACTGGGGTAAAAGATTGTAAGTGTTAATCAATGCTTAGGACACGAGGTTGGACTCGTTTGTGACGTAAAACTGCCCGGACCCGCCCGGCAAATCCAGTAGTCACAAATGTCAGCCCAATGTGAGAGGTCCTAGGCCCAAACTAAAGCATAACAGCTGTAAAGACACGAGGTTAGACTCTTTTATGGTGTAAGACTGCCCGGACCCGCTCGGCAAATCCAGCTGCCATAAATGCCAGTCTAATGTGAGAGGTCTTTATGAGGTTATGGCCTGAATGAATTAAGAAATACTTAACCAGATAAACATGTAAGGTGGGACATGGGGGTTAAGTAGGTGCCTTGGGTGGCATGAGGAATCTAGTGAGTGCCTTAGTGGCATTTGAAATACGATTAGTAAGACTTAACCAAACACACATGTAATTGAACATGACTAAGAGGGTTAAGTGGGATATACTAGTGGTGACAAGCTTAGGTGGATAGCTTGTGGGGGCCCATTTCAACCAGTAACCCAAACGTATCTTTGTGGGCTCGACTCAAGTCGAGGACGGGACACGCATACTGGGTTTGACTATAAGAGGCCAAACGGGGTAGCGATGGCAACGCAAGTCCAATGGGTTTCATATGCGTGTGTGGACCCGGGCTGGTAGGTAAGACGTTGTTGCATCGTGTAGGTATAAGCCGTGCATTCTCAAGTTGTATCGTGTTGCCACATTAGGGGAGTGATACACCCCACTATGGGGCTAGCACGGGTATCTATGAGTAGGGAGCCGATCGAAAGTGGGTAGTGGGGTACACCTAGCGGAGATAGGGGCAGGCGACACCTATGTAGTCAGCTAGGGGTACACGTAGCTATTTATACAATTTCTAAGTGAAGCAAGTGGGATCAACTTCTAGGGTGACTGGTGTGGTGTAGTGTAGTAATTATTCGTTAGTAATTAGGTGTGCCTTTAACGTTATCTTTATCTGCTCTTCCATACCCCATAGTTCATAGACATTTCCTTGTTTTCCAGCTTATGCCTTAGTCTAGTTATTTTGATAATAGTATTGTTAGAATTATCATACTCGCCAGACTTTATGTCCGACCCCCTCTATTTCTATCTTTTTCCCCCACCAGGTCCTCAGGGTGGGCCCAGCTCTAGCGGAGTTTGATTGGATTGCTTTATCTCTCTTTTGGAAAGCTTGGACCGCTGAAGTAAAGTCCAGCTTGTTATCTTCTTTAATGGCTATTTATGTAATGGGGTTATGTATTTTGTTTTATCAAGATGGATATTGTACTTGACTCTAATTTATGGTTTTATGATGTAACAAACATGTTTAATTTCCGCTGCAATAAAATAAAGTTTTAGATTTCCAAGTACTACTTATTATCTGTCTTGTTGTAATTTTTCTGTTCTATATTCACTTAAAACCTCCATGGAAGTTATTGCATTCCCTTTGTGAGTGACATTAATGGACGTGGGGTGTTACACGTGGTATCAGAGCTTAAGGTTACCAGAACAGATAATTTTTTTAGAAAAACTATTTTTCTAAAGTATTTTTGGAAGAAGTATTTTCAAAAACATGTTTTGATGAGTAATTTAAAGAGGAAAGTTTTTAAGAAAAACATAATCCCCAATAGCCATATATCATTATCTTTCGAATTCTCCATTTTGAATCTTTCCTTTTTCGTTTCAGCATGGCTGAAGATCTTAACCTTCCGGATGGTGTAACGATACTAGGATGGTACAGGAGGTTATTAGAGGCAAGGGCCGCTGCAGGTCCAGCCAATGTTCCTCCACCACCAGTTGCACCCGCTCCTCCTCCTCCTCCTCCTCCTCGCGTAGATACTTTTGCAAAGACGTGCAAGGAATTTAAGGTTATGGGTGGAAAACCTTTTCAAGGGTCAGAAACATTTGTGGAAGCAAGAGATTGGCTTAAGGAGGTGGAAGAATTGCTAGAAATCTTTGAAGTAGAAGAAGGGAGGAAAGTCAAATTAGCAGCTTGGTTAATGAAGGGAGAGGCCTCATTTTGGTGGGAGGTCACTAATGGGGAGCGTCCTGTTGATTCTTGGACGGATTTCAGGCGTAGGTTTGAGGCAAAGTTTCTCTCAAGGGCAGAAGAGAATCTATATATGGAAAGGTTTTTGACATTAAAGCAAGGAAGCTCATCAGTGAAAGAATATGTTAACAAATTCAATCAGTTAGCAAGGTTTGGCTTGGACTTAGTGAACACGCCGGAGAAGAAGGCTCTGAGGTTCGTTAATGGCTTGAATGAACCGTTGCAAGGGTTGGCTATGACCCACATCCCTATGGGGGCCACCTTTGAGAAGCTAGTAGACATGGCACTCATGCACGAGGAGAAAGGCGCTAATGCTAATAAGGCACCCGAGAAGAAAGGGGATCAGAAGAAACCACCACAGCAAAACAAGAAGGGTAGTAAAGACAATAATGGCAAGGGAAAGAAGAAATGCTTTAACTGTGGGACACCAGGCCATCTCAGCAAGGATTGCAGAAAAAAAAAGACTGGCTGTTTTCACTGTGGTGAAGCGGGACATCTAGTGAAGGACTGCCCAAAGAAGGGGCAGAGGGCAGGGTCTACCTCGGGAGGACAGGTGCAGGCTCTTATGGCACCAGGGCAGGCAAGGGGACAAGTTCAGGCTCTCGCGGTCCCACCGCTGCAAGAACATGGTATAACCATTTCTGTTGAAAGCTTAGTTTTTCTGTTCGATCATCCTGTCCGTACCTTATTCGATTCGGGCGCATCGCATTCGTTTATCTCTACATCATTAGTTGAATCACTGCACTTAAACACCAGTTTAGTAGAGGATCCCTTAGTTGTTTCAAATCCAATTGGGGGCTCAGCTTATTTGTCCATGATGTGTTTGGATTTGAAAATTTCTATACTTAGCGTTGAGTTTAGATGTGATGCTTATGTTTTGGGCTTCACGGGCTATGGGCTAATTTTAGGAATGGATTGGTTATCCAGAAATGGGGCTGTTCTTGAATGTGAAAGGAGAGTAGTTAGGCTCATGACTCGCCTTGGCAACGCTCTCGAAATCTTTTGTAATCCCATAAATTCCGTTATGCTAAGTTATCTAGAATCGCTTGACGCGTCAGTGGAAAATCTACGATCTGTTAGAGTGGTCCGAGAATATTCGGATGTGTTTGAGGAGGTGAAGGGCTTGCCTCCGAAGCGGGAGATAGATTTTCTAATATATCTTGTGGATAATGCAAAACCAGTGTCTTTGCCAATACGCCACATGGCTCCTCGTGAAAGGAGGGAACTCAATAAGCAAGTGAAGGAGTTGCTTGAGAAGGGGTTCATAAGACGTAGTATATCGGAGTGGGGTGCTCCAGTAGTATTTGCCACGAAGGCGGATGGGTCCCTTAGACTTTGTGTGGACTATAGAGAACTTAATAAGCTTACTAAGAAAAACAGACACCCACTGCCGAGGATTGACGATCTCTTCGAACAGTTAGTTGGCGCCTCAGTGTTTTCGCAGTTGGACTTAGCCACTGGTTTCCATCAGTTGAGAGTGGCTTAGGATAGCATAGACAAGACTGCCTTTCGGACTCCGGACGGTTTCTATGAATGGCTAGTGATGCCTTTCGGTTTGACAAACGCCCCCGCATACTTTGTTGATTTGATGAGTAGGGTGTTTAGGCAGTACCTTAATAAATTCGTGGTGGTCTTTGTAGACGACATCTTGATCTTTTCTAAGAATTAAGAAGAGCATGCCCTACATCTTAGGGAAGTGTTGGAGACTCTACGAGCGCATAACCTTAAAGCTAAATTTTCCAAATGTCACTTTTGGAGGAAAGAAGTGCGATTCTTAGGGCACGTGGTTTCCAAAGAAGGGATAGCTGTGGATCCCGCGAAGGTGGTGGCCATCCAAGATTGGAAGGTCCCTAAAAATGTTACCGAAGTGAGAAGTTTCTTGGGGTTGGCTGGCTACTATAGTAAGTTTATCAAAGACTTCGCAAAAATATCAGCTCCATTGACACGCCTGACGAAGAAGAACCTAGTCTTCGCGTGGGACGTAGATTGTGATGATGCGTTCCAACGTTTAAAGAGAGCTTTGACCTCAGCTCCAGTCTTAGTGCTGCCAGACGGGAGTAAGCCATTTACCGTTTATACTGACGCTTGTGGGACAGGACTAGGCGCAGTCCTAATGCAAGAGGGAAGGGTAATAGCCTATGGTGGAAGGCAGTTGAGAGTGCATGAAAGAAATTACCCTACACATGACCTAGAGGTGGCCGCTATTGTTTTCGCGCTTAAGTCTTGGCGTCATTATCTTCTTGGCGAGAAATTCGAATTATTCACTGACCACAAATCTTTAAAATACTTATTCTCTCAGAAGGACTTGAACTTAAGGCAGCAAAGGTGGATGGAATTCTTAGCGTCCTACGATTTCGAAATAGCATATACCCCTGGCAAGGGTAACGTGGTGGCAGACGCCTTAAGTAGGAAAAGGCTGTCCTTGAGTCCGTTGTTTGTTGAACGGCGAAACTTAGAATTCATCTCTACATTTGACTTTAGACCGTCCGTTGACTTTGTACCCGGTTTGCTTGCATCCTTAGAGGTTAGACCTACGTTTTTGGGACGAATTGGTGAGGCACAGCGAGACGACCCACAGTTGGTTGAGTTAGTAGAAAAGCTCAAAAGAGGGGAGTCGTCAAGCCATCTCCGTAGGTATACCCTAGATGATAAGGGTTGGTTACGTAGTGATAGTAGATTTTGTGTACCTCGAGACGAAGATTTGAGGAAGGCTATTCTTGACGAAGCACATCATTCGAAGATGACCATTCATCCCGGCGGGGACAAGATGTACAAAGACATGAAGCGAGTTTTCTTTTGGGCCGGTATGAAGAGGGATGTGGCCGAGTATGTCGCTAGATGCTTGGTGTGCCAACAAGTAAAAGCGGAGCAAAAGAAACCCGGTGGGTTGCTTCACCCATTGGAGGTTCCACTATGGAAGTGGGAAAGTGTCTCGATGGACTTTGTGGATGGATTACCAAGATCAAGGAAGGGTAATACGGGGATTTGGGTTATAGTAGATAGACTTACTAAAAGCACCCATTTCATTCCCGTGAAGAGTAAGAGGACTGCTCCATGGTTAGCTTCTGTATACGTTCGAGAGATAGTTCGTTTGCATGGTGTTCCTTCTAGCATAGTAAGCAACCGCGATCCTATCTTCACTAGCGAATTTTGGAAGAGCTTGCAAGGGGCGGTAGGGACTCAGTTATGTTTGAGCACCGCATATCATCCTCAGACGGGCGGCCAGACCGAGAGGGTGAATCGTATTCTAGAGGATCTTTTGAGGCTATGTATCCTAGACTTTGGGGGTACGTGGGAAGAGCATCTTCCATTGGTGGAGTTCGCATATAATAACAGCTTTCAATCTAGCATTGGCATGGCACCTTTCGAAGCTCTTTATGGACGACCTTGTCGTTCACCTACATGTTGGTGGGAATCTACCGATAAGATCTTACTTGGACCCGATATGATTAGAGAGACTTCGGAAAAGATCGACTTGATTCGAAGGAGGATGAAGACGGTGCAAGATAGGTAGAAATCTTATGCAGACAAAAGGAGGACAGATCTTGAGTTTGATGTTGGGGACATGGTCTTTATCAAAGTGTCTCCATTACGGAATGTTGTTCGCTTTGGGTCCTTTGGGAAATTAGCACCAAGGTTTGTAGGGCCGTTTCCTATTAAGGAGAAGATTGGACAGATGGCGTATAGAGTGGAGTTTCCCGAGAGACTTAGTGGTGTACACGACGTATTCCATGTGTCACATTTGAGGAAGTGCTTGCACAAGACCGCGGAAGTGGTAGAGCCGAGCTTGCTTAGAGAGGTGGAGATAGAGCGTGATGCGACGATTCGACGAGCTCCTACATGCATTCTAGGGTCGGAGATCAAGAAGTTGAGGAATCGAGAGGTCAGACTAGTCAAAGTGCAATGGGGAGATGATGAGAGCAACGCTACTTGGGAGACAGAAGTGAAGATGCGTTCGTTGTACCCTTTTCTTTTTGAGGGTATGTCTTTTAATTTCTCCTTTATCGCTTAGCTTGTACTTATCTTACCTTTAGAGTATCCTCTCGCTAGTATCTTTGACCTTTAGTTAGGATAATCCTATGGTAGAAACATGTGTTTGAGACATGTTATGTATGATGGATGCAAAGTGGATGCAAGTGTTTGCTAGTGGTTGCTCGTGGATGCATATACACACACTTTAGGCACTAGATCGGATCAGTCACTTCATATTGCATATTGCATATATACGGATGTATTTAGTAAAATGGATGTATGAGGATTTTTTTTCATATGGATGCTGCATTCAGATGATGATTGTGCACGCATATAGAGATAATATGTAGCATTAAGGAACTTTTGCATACATAATGGACGCATGGCACTATCATGATTTGCATTAAGGAGGTCAACTGAATCAGTAGACCGCCTGATTTTGCATTAGATAAGGAACATATACACACACTTCTTGCATATGTTCATACAGCATTAGAAACTTTATGGGGACAATGGATGCCTGTGTTTGATGGTTGAGTAGATGGACGATTGGATGTGAGGATATACATTCTTCTTGACTTGAAGATTTCGGGGTCGAAATCCTTTAAGGAAGGGAGAATGTAACACCCCGTAATTCTATTAATATTGATATTCACAAATTAAAGAATAACTAATCTCAGACGTGAGAATTATGGGAAACGGGTTGCACCATTGTGTTCGTCTCGGAATTCTGGTTGAAATAGAGTCCGAGTTTGCGTGATTTGGACTTCGTATGAAGGAGATATGGCCATCGGAAGTTTCAGAAAATTCAAAACAGATTTCAGAAAATTCAAAATTCGAAGTCAAACAGGCTAGGCGGGAAATTTCCCGCCCAGCACCCCAGGTCGACTGGGGAGTCGACTGGGCGGTCGACACCCCCCCAGGTCGACTGGGGAGTCGACTGGGCAGTCGACCTGGGTGTCGACCTGGTCCAGGCGGCTAGGGTTTGACTGAGCCCAATCTTGGGCTGCTGATGTGTCTTTAGGGCCGAGTTGGCAAATTTAACGGTTCAGGTTAGTTCTGAGTTGATCTGACGGTCCAAATAAACCCTAAACTCTATAAATAACTAGGTAGTCTCTCACTCTAATTCACATGAAAAATAGAATAGCCACCGTCATACCGCCGCCATGGAACTCAGTCTAGCCGCCGCCAACTAAGAAGGAAGAAAGCTAATCAAAACCCTAATTCTACTCAACTCTAAAGCAAATCAAGACTCTCTTTCTTCTCTAATTGTGAGTATGATGATCTTAACAAGATTATTATTAAACTAATTAGATTAAGTTATGAATGGATTATAAGTGAATGATGTGGATTGTCATATATGTTGTTGTAAACTTTATGCTATCATGTATGTTATAAATCCTATGTTATGTGATGATGATATCCTATATGTTGTAAATCATGCTATGATGATATTGTATAGGTTGTAATTTTCTATGCTAAGTTCTGATAAATCATACATGTTATAAAGTCATGATGTTATTATCTATGCTAATTAGTTCATGTTAATCAAATCATAATGTTGATATTACTTGGGCTATGTTGATTTATATGACAAACCATGTATGCAAGTTTAGATTGATTAGTAAAGATTATGAACATATGCCATGACATCTATTTAGATCTAGAATTATACTATGACATTGGTGAGTTCTATGTGTTAAATGCTAGTTCACACCATCATTATGTTGCATAAAACCCCATATGCAAGTTTATACATGAATTTGGGTTATGATCATATCATGTAAATTGTGACATTTAACCAAACAAGTTGACACCTTTAGGTCCATAACATGTGTAGTTTTATGCAAGTTTCACCCCTATTATGATTAGATCTATTTTATTTGTCTATGTGTTGTGATAATTTATCTTTGTGCTATGAGTTAGACTATTCGAGTCTAACGTATATTTTGCGTTGAATAAGCGAACGTATAACGTGGGGTAGGGGTAATATTAAGGATTTAATATTAAGAAATCGGATGCAATTGATATGATTTTGTATGCCATGAGTGGATGGCCATAATTGAGTCAATTATGGACATCATTAAAATTGGAATTAATTAATAATTTGAATAGGGAATTATTAAAACAAGGGTAAAAGATTGTAAGTGTTAATCAATGCTTAGGACACGAGATTGGACTCGTTTGTGACGTAAAACTGCCTGGACCCGCCCGGCAAATCCAGTAGTCACAAATGTCAGCCCAATGTGAGAGGTCCTAGGCCCAAACTAAAGCATAACAGTTGTAAAGACACGAGGTTAGACTCTTTTATGGTGTAAGACTGCCCGGACCCGCCCGACAAATCCAGCTGCCATAAATGCCAGTCTAATGTGAGAGGTCTTTATGAGGTTATGGCCTGAATGAATTAAGAAATACTTAACCAGATAAACATGTAAGGTGGGACATGGGGGTTAAGTAGGTGCCTTGGGTGGCATGAGGAATCTAGTGAGTGCCTTAGTGGCATTTGAAATACGATTAGTAAGACTTAACCAAACACACATGTAAATGAACATGACTAAAAGGGTTAAGTGGGATATACTAGTGGTGACAAGCTTAGGTTGATAGCTTGTGGGGGCCCATTTCAACTAGTAACCCAAACGTATCTTTGTGGGCTCGACCCAAGTCGAGGACGGGACACGCATACTGGGTTTGACTATAAGAGGCCAAACGGGGTAGCGGTGGCAACGCAAGTCCAACGGGTTTCATATGCGTGTGTGGACCCGGGCTGGTAGGTAAGACGTTGTTGCATCGTGTAGGTATAAGCCGTGCATTCTCAAGTTGTATCGGGTTGCCACATTAGGGGAGTGATACACCCCACTATGGGGCCAGCACGGGTATCTACGAGTAGGGAGCCGATCGAAAGTGGGTAATGGGGTACACCTAGCGGAGATAGGGGCAGGCGGCACCTATGTAGTCAGCTAGGGGTACACGAAGCTATTTATACAATTTCTAAGTGAAGCAAGTGGGATCAACTTCTAGGGTGACTGGTGTGGTGTAGTGTAGTAATTATTCGTTAGTAATTAGGTGTGCCTTTAACGTTATCTTTATCTGCTCTTCCATACCCCATAGTTAATAGACATTTCCTTATTTTCCAGCTTATGCCTTAGTCTAGTTATTTTGATAATAGTATTGTTAGAATTATCATACTCGCCAGACTTTATGTCTGACCCCCTCTATTTCTATCTTTTTCCCCCACCAGGTCCTCAGGGTGGGCCCAGCTCTAGCGGAGTTTGATTGGATTGCTTTATCTCACTTTTGGAAAGCTTGGACCGCTGAAGTAAAGTCCAGCTTGTTATCTTCTTTAATGGCTATTTATGTAATGGGGTTATGTATTTTGTTTTATCAAGATGGATATTGTACTTGACTCTGATTTATGGTTTTATGATGTAACAAACATGTTTAATTTCCGCTGCAATAAAATAAAGTTTTAGATTTCCAAGTACTACTTATTATCTTTCTTGTTGTAATTTTTCTGTTCTATATTCACTTAAAACCTCCATGGAAGTTAATGCATTCCCTTTGTGAGTGACATTAATGGACGTGGGGTGTTACAAAACCCCACACAGGTATTGGGATGATATATGACATACACTAATCCCAATAATTAGTTGTATGTCGATCGATTGATTGACAGACTGTTATGAGCGTTAAATATTTATATTTGATGCTTATACAGTGTCAAATGCACTTTGGATGATGGTTGATTATTTGTCATTGTTGATATATACATGCGTTGTATGGAAATCCATAGAAATAAAATCTATGGTAATTGATTGGGCCTCATTCCAGTTTTGAATAGAAATATTTGAAAAAGAAATATTTGAAATAGAATATTTGAAAATAGAAATATTTGAAAAAGAATTATTTGAAATAGAATATTTGAAAATAGAAATATATGAAGCCGTGTTGATTAGATTGACGCCATTTTAACGCAAACGATATTTATATCGATTATATTCGTTTTTATAATAAATATTGAAAAGTGATTTCAAAAACGAATATTTTGAAAATGAATTAAAATCAAATTGAAATTGAATGGAAATCAATTTGAAATGAATTCGAATTGAAATTGAATAGAATTGGATTCGAATTGAAAAAGAATTCGAATTGAAATTGAATAGAAATGAATTCGAATTGAAATTGAATTGAATTGAAAACGAACTGAAACTGAATTAAAAATCGATTTGAATTGAAATCAATTTGAAATGAATTTAAAACGAATTTATAAGGAAAAATTCAATTTTGATTTGAATTTGAAAAGAAGTTGAAATCGTTTTGAAAACGAATTTAAAACGATTTATATAATACGTTTTAAAAGGAAATCGACGAAGTATATATTATATATATTATATATATATAATATAATGGCCTGAATAGAACGCGCCGCGCTGCGGTAGTTCGTGAATTTCGACCATTGACTTCGAATGGATATTGCGGGAGATTCGACCGTCGGATTCTCCTAAAACTGGAACCGTTGGGTTCATATCGAAAAGAGCTTTCTAACGAATATTAGAAATTAGAAATCTAACGGTTGAATTTGGAATTATGTCCAAATCAAATTTGGAAAAGGTCGCTGTAAGTGCAGTTCGACGGCCGTTGATGGAAATCGACTGTACGGGTCTTGATAAAATTATTAAAAATAGTAATAATTTGTGTAAAATCACAATAAATGATTTGGGAAGAATTGGGATGAAAAACTCCATATTTGAAAAGATAAAAATAGATTTTTATCGAAATGAACTAGTTTTGAACTAGAATTATAATTCTATTTATTTTTAAATAAATAAATTGAATTTGAAAAGGGTTTTAAAAGTAACCAGAATTTCCAATAATTGAATTGGAATGGATTTGAATCGAAATTGTCTTTGGAATATTCCTATGTTGGATTTCGTGATGATACAGGTATTGTTATGGGAATTTGAAAGATATATTTATATCGTTATTTCCAATACGATATTTGTTGGTCGTAGAATTTGATATTGAATATAAGCCGATATATTTTCTATTCAGAGCCTTGTATTTAATATCAAATGTGATTTGGGAATATTGTGAATGGTGTCTTCATTAACACTGTTCTTAAGCCCAATTGAGAAAAAGATTAAATCTTTTTATTTAGATTTAATGAAGTGTACCAATTAAATAATATTTAATTGGAATTGAATTGGTATTGATTTTTGGGTTTATCGTGAACAGTGTTTTAAATAAGACTTGTCTTTAACCCGATAATTAATGGAATGTGATTTTGGGTTTATAGTGAACCGTGTTTTAAATGACACTGATTCTTTAACCCAGTTAAAGATTAAAACTAAATGGAGTTTTAATGAATCTTTAATTAGATTGAAAAGATCGAGAATGGAGTATCACTAGTTTTACTCCAGGCGATAGTTAAATCTTTAATTAGATTTGAACGTGAAATGGTAATTGAATTTACCGATAACACCGTGGTGTTAGATATGAAGTATTACCGGTTTTACTTCATGGGATGAATAGGTTGGGATTGGGAAATAAAATAAATGATTACTTCGGTGTGGTTCGCTAATCCCGACTAGTTTGAATTGATATTCAAAGAAGATTAAAGAATAAATTTGAAGAATTTATCTTTGATAAAATTAATGGGAACTTTTTTCCCAAAGTATAAGAATATTTGAATAAAAGAATATTCTGAATTGGAATGAGGCATATGTTGTGTTTGTGTAACACATGTTTATGTTATACGCGAGTTATTCAGAAAGACCGGGTTTATCCCATTCTGAATAACTGATTCGACGTGGTGTCGAAAATGAAGACGGTGGTTGAAGACCAGAGGTCTTCACGTCGTTTGGATAATTACTGATGATCTTGATTGGGCCGTACACCCAAGAGGAGAGAATCAGTTGGTGATCGTCCAGACGTACTTGGAGATCGATGGATATGCGGGGTACTAGGTGCCTCCGGTTTCGTTCAGACCCAGAACGAACTTGTAAATGGACTGTGTGTCTGACATTGGATTTCAGTCTGTGTGATTGATTTCTATTAAATATATATCTGTTTGGCGGCAAATAATTTATTCTCTTGCTTAACGCCCTTCTCTGAGACGTACGAGCTCAGGGGTTATATATTGATGGATATCCATCGCATGGAATGAATTGCCTGTGTGACATGCCTAAGTGGCAATGGATCAAGGCTTCTGTTGAAAAGCAAAGTCTTGTGGTTGATGATCAAAGCACGGCCTGTGTGGCGTAGCTTTGTGTAATGTTGATTCGCGAGCCTCACACCCCGGTGGTGAACCAAAAACGGGAGAGGACCTCAGGGAGGACATGCGTTTCTTTCTAGCTAGAAGTGGCGTCAGTGGTTTTACACGTCCTGACGAGTTTGACTTATGTGGTTGTTGCGAGGCGCCTCGGTTTGATCGGACGATCCGGGTCCGATGGAGTCATTCGTTGGCTCACTTACGCCCTAAAGGGCGGGGAAACGCAGTGTTCAGGAATTTTAATCCACATCAGTGGACCGGCCCTGTCGCTCCAAGGTCACTCGAGCTCTGACCTGAGGCTCGGGCTAGACAGTCTCGAATCGGTGAGGACTATCTTTTGCCTCGATTCGCAGATGGAAATCCAATTTCCAAATACGTGACTTTGCGGTTTTATTTGTAGAGCCTAGTATGGAAAAATAATGGGATGGGGCGCTCATGCCGTCTATGATTGATACTTATGATTTGAAGTTGTTTTATACACTATGCACTTATAATAGTATCAAATGATTTGTTTTAAATGTATTAAGAATTCTTGGCTATTATAATGTAAAAACCCTATCCTCCGGCTTGCGTTGCATTGTGTGATGGGACCTGGGTCTTATAATAGCTTCATTGTTCTTTATTTAGCATTGCGCTGTTGTTTTATGCACTAGTATTCTTGGTAGGAAACCCGTTCCGTGTTATACAACGTGGTCCCTTGATTTACCTAACTTTAAAATAAAGATTAATAACTGTTTTAGTTCTCACACCAGTCCCATGACTGACCTAGAGTTTATTGTTTTAACCTATACTCTAGGTGCCCTTATTTTGACACGGGCAGCTAGTAGTTTTGGTTTTGCAGATTTATATTCGCAGGATCCTGGTTACAGCTGGAATGATATCCGGAAATCTTTGTATCCGTATATCTCCTTCAGTTGTGTATTGTATTATTTTCCGCTGCTATGTAATTTATTGTAATCTCTGGTATTTGTTAAATGTGTAATATTGATTTATACTCTGTATATTCTTGTATTCTGATGGAATTGTTGTAATTAACAATGAAATGTTCCTATGTCTGCGTTCTTTTGTGTGTTGTTCTCGAAGTATCCGCTCTTTCCTTCACGGGGAAGTTACGGGTTCTCACAAAAAAATGAATATTTTTGTTTAACTAAACTATACTGGCAAAAATGAATATTTTTGTTTAACTAAGCTATATTGACAAAAATGAATATTTTTGTTTAACTAAACTATATTAACAAAAATGGATATTTTTGTTTTCAACAATTTTTATTATAGAAAACACGATACATTTTTTTTCAACAGTTTTATTATAACAAACATGATATATTTATTTTCAACAATTTTATTATAACAAACATGATATATTTGTTTTCACCACAACAATCATCAAATCAATAGATCTACATAACAATAACAATTCTAGATCAAATCACGTATGACAATCAATTAGAATTTAACAACGAATCAGATGAAAAATCACAATCACAATTAATTATTTTTAAATAAATAAATAAATAGTATTCTCACAATGATTTTTGTCTGAAATTTCAACGTGCTCCGTTTCAGATCTGGTCAGTATCATGAGGTAGAGCTCTTCATCACAATTCCAACGCGAGTAGTTTTGTTGATTTCTGATGTAATATGACAAAGTTATAGCATTTTAACCATTTGAATTCAGTAATTATGTAATTTAATAATTAGTTATATTATAATCCCCTTTAACCTTTAATCTTCTTCTGTTTCCTTTGACAGTTCTAGGAAACCCATCGCTCAACCTAGAACCCCCCCTGTCGCATGCTAGTTCCTAATGCCAAAAATCGATCAAGCCCCTCCCCTTCGAAGCCCTCTCCGACGCCATCCGACACCAGTGGCGGTGTTCTACTCGAGCTTTCTTGGCTCTCGAAAAACATGCTCAACCGCTGGCGATTTCAGCCCCAAAATCGCACCAAATACCACAATAATTCGGATCTTGCTCGTTGATTGTTTAGCCCTCACTTAGATGTTCAATTTTTTTTATATTCTTCATAGAATGGTTTAGAGGATTGAGAGAATGAAAGGGGGAAAGACGGGACGATGATGGCCATTGATAGGATAGTGGTGGCAGGTTATATTTTGAGATTAGGGTTTGTGTTTAATCCATATTTATAATAGAATATTATTAAATTCTATAATTTACAAAAAAAAAGACCATTAATTCCTATCAACTCCAAATTCAACCAACAAATGTAGCTCCTAGCCAAATACCCCCATTCTGGACACAATGGACTAGGTCATGTCAACCCATTTGATCGTCTCAGCCCACTTTTCTTTAATTTAAAATATAATTCATTTATTTAGATCGTACATTTAAATTTACCGGGACCACATACGAACTCCAGAAATTCCCGAAAAATAAATCTAGCCATGTTATGATGATACGTTCGTAACAAAACTAATTTCGTTGAATTTGGAGACCGTTTGAAAAATGGTCATTTTTTGGTAGATCCAAATTGACTGAAATCGACAAAACACGTTTTCTTTTGTCACGCTCACATATTGATTCCAAAAATTATGAAAATTGGAAACTTGCAATAATTTGACATTCCCGATTCAACCAAAGTGGTTTCGTCGAAAACGGAGGTCGCTTGCAAAATGGCTATTTATGTGGGCTATATATTATATTAAATTCTATAGCGACTATTCTAAATTTTAAACTAGGCATAACTTTTGATTCCCGCTATGAAATTTCAATTTTTCGGATTCGTTGGAAAGATATCATTTAACAGATTCTAATATTTTTGGTTTCACTAAAATTCGATTTATTTTGAATCCTGTACATTCAGTCAAAATTCAAATTCAAAATTTCAAATTGTCGTGCTATTTCTAACTCCTTTTATAATTAAATTAAAATTATTCATTCTAACTTCGATTTAAATAAACTTTTAATCGTTATTAAAATAAATTATTTTAAATATTCAAAATCCATTAAAATTTCTAAAATAAAAATTTGAAATTGGTTCCAAAATTCTGGGTTGTTACACCACCCTCCGATTTGATATGGGAGTGTCTCGAGGTGGGCGGTAGTTGCTGCAATGCGTTACCACCAGTTCGGATCTGCAAACGGTGAATCCATCCAGGCATTCCTTGCGTGCCTTGTCACATGCCTTATACGAGCCCACTACGACTTGGTTTTATATTGTTTTATATGGAGTGTCCTCTGATAGCCCTCCAATTTACGGAGGAATTACGGTACTGTATATACTATGGGAATATATAAATGGTGTAAGGGTAATAATGGTAATCCCGCTTAAGCTATTTTGATATTTTACTTTACTGATAGACATTATTGTATATAGCGTATTATACTATATATTATTAGTTTGACGGATACTTAGTGGATGGCGATCCCAAGCATCCTTTAAGTTACTGATTGCATTTCATTGAGCATTTCATTTGAGTTGATTTACTTCCATGAGAATGTTAGTCCTGATCCAAGTTGTTTTATTTTGCATTATTACTCGGGTCAGATCGATTATCACAACTTTCGAGATCCACCCCTAGAGTTGGAGCTTATATTGTATTTTTCTCACATATATCTACCTATTGATCAGTTGATCCAGTTTCAGCTATCCTTGTCGTCTCTGTTTCATACTGTTATTATTTACCTATGTATTTGAATTTATCGTAGTAGAATTCCGATGTATTGTTTATGTAAACTCTGATGTAAAATTTTTATTTAGTAGCTTCATGAACTACTACTGTATTATTTATTTTCCGCTGCAAAATATCATATTGCTTTGTATCTATATATGTGATTTATGATTTTGTGATTTATTCTGTTTACCCCAGAAGCTAATAACAATCTGTCGTTTTGGATGGTTCGAGTTGACATGTTTTGTCGATTCGGCTCGATCAAAATGGCGGGCCATTACGGGAGGTATCAGAGCTTTGGTTTATTAAAGCTTTAACCTATGGGGTAAAAGCTCATTAGAGATAGAGTTGTGATACCCTATAATGAGTGGAATTAGTCGTAGAATCCTTCTCGAGAGAGCATATTTTGGAACTATAAATAGTTTTTAAAAAATGTTTTAAAATGTTTTTAAACCAATGTTTTTAGATTAAAATTTTATTTAATATTTAAATCTTCTTCTAAAGTTTTCTTTCCATTTGAATCCATCTCCCTTCGTAAATCCTATTTGATTAGGTTCTTTCGTTCATTCAGCTTTTAACTTGAATTCTATAACTTATCTTTACCCATAACAAGATAACAAATAGAGGGAGAGTATAAGTCTTCTAGCAAGTTCACTCTTATTAAATATTGGTTTGAAATTGTTATTTCGAAAGGTATTATAATATAGGATTTTCTTGATGCAATATTGAAATTATATATATATATATATACA
This sequence comes from Allium sativum, assembly GCA_030737875.1. Classification (NCBI taxonomy): domain Eukaryota; kingdom Viridiplantae; phylum Streptophyta; class Magnoliopsida; order Asparagales; family Amaryllidaceae; genus Allium; species Allium sativum. Next base: position 21,499 of record JASFAX010003158.1, read on the forward strand.
GTTTTGAAATATCAATATTTTGAAAAGCTCTGATGTTTATACTTTAAGATGTTATATTTTATAGACTATATATTTTAAATGAGATCTAAAGATGTAGATTTTATAAGAAATGATTTTACCTTGGTTGAAATCCATATTTGTATAGTTTATAAGTGTATGTATATATATGAATTTATAAATTCATATGGGTTTATAAATATTTTATTTTGTGATGAATATATGTTAAACTTATAGAATTAAACAAGTTTTATAAGTTTACTTGTAGATAACATTGGTTTGAAAATATTTCATTATAGTATAGAATAATTTTGTTATGTATTTTATTTAATAATAATATTGTTATATATTTATTAAGAATTGAGGTTAAATTTTAATAAATAAATGAATGAGGGAGAGATATAATTTTTCCCTACTTAAAATTTTAATGATTTAAAATATATTATTTACAATATATGATTGAAAATTTGGTATATATTCTGTTTAAATATAGAAAGATGTTTTGTGTACTTACTTGACGTCAATTTGGCCTATCAAATACTTAGTGATTTGGGTATACGTATGACCAACGTATTTGTTACATCCTTTATGTATTTGATAGATATAGAGTCATGCTCTAGTTGCTTGAAAATGATTCTGGTGATGATCGCGACATCATTGATATCTATTTTCAGGTTCCAAAAGTGGGATAGATATATACCGCCAATTGAGATGTCGAGTGAATACTTAAAACTATTTTGAAATGTTTGAAAAACATTTTAACCTTTTGATTTATATATATATTTCAAATTATTATATAGATATGATAATAGATATGAACCATTGATTTAAGTATTTATTATATTATTTAATTACTATTTCCTTGCCTCGTTCCTTTTCGGGGACAAAAAGGTTTGAGTGGGGGTGATTGTAACAACCTGTATTTGTAGTGTATTTTATTTAATTATTTAATTTAAAATTTGATTTGATTTTATTCGTTTAAAACTCAATTTGTTTAGATTTTATAACATACTATTTTGATTTTGATTTAAAACTAAAGTTATTTTGGATTGCATTATTATAAATATAATTTAATAATACAAATCAATACTTGCAATTCTGATCTCACTTATTTAATAAAATTAAATCGAGTTTATTTATTTGAATTTGAATTTATTCTTATATTTTAATTTAAATAGTAAACTCGTATTATATAATTTGTTTTCGATATTAATAAAATTATATCCTTAATTTAATTTCATAATACTCTATAATTTCTCGTAACGAGAATTTCAAATTCGAAATACGTAGAGTGAGGCGTAGCAGCTATGAAAATTTCGTCGGAAAATTTGAATGTTTGTCGGTTGCGCAATTTTCAGCGTAAAGCTACGCATAACAGTTCAAATTTTAGCGATTTTAAATCTCTTCGAAATCAGTTTGGACAAACATAAAAAGTATTCTATTCATTGTCACAAATCCAGCGGTGAAATCCGTTTCGTGAAAATCGGATGTTTTGACCTCCATTTAATTGTTTTCCTGTAACAACCCAGAAAATTTGAAGAGTTAAAAATAAGATTTACTGAAGAATTAAGTATTAAAAATCAACTTAGTATTTGGCTTATAAATTTAAAGTCAAATATTGTTTTGTATACGAATTAAAACTCAATATTTAATCTGGAATGATTGGTTGAAATTCAAATATTTATTGTTGAATATTTGAAATAGATTTGATTGGATAGTTGATTTGGATTTCAACTAAAAATATAAATGGTCAGATTTAAAAATAAATATTATCGACGTTAAACATATTGGAGAATTTTATATACGAAAATTGGCTTGAATATGGGTGTATATAAAGGAATTGAAAATTTAACATTTGTAAACAAACGGAATTTATTTGTGAATAAACATTGAAGCGATAAATAATTTGTAATTTAAACGAAGTCGGAATGCGACTAAATTAATTTTATTTGATTCAGATTGCGAAGATTTAAAGGTACATCAAATTTCATTTGTGTTAACGGTATAATTATTGAGTGTTCAACAGTTGTTTACGGTACGTTAAATAATAAATTTACCATAAATAAACATTCCGCGAAGAATTAGATCCTAATACATTACCTACACTAAATAAAATCGCGCAACCCTATTTCTGATACAAGCCACTACCCTATAAGCTATTGACCTAACTTCGTTCTTATCCTCAAAATTTCTCCTTCTATAAAAAAATCACGAAATCCCTAACTACTTCAACAAGAATCATTCTTCCACTTTTCAATGGCCGGAGCTCACTTCAAAATTTTATGGCCTTCATCGCGTCAACCCCTCCTTTAGTCGCTCCGTCCTCCTCTTACTAACTGATAATCGAAGCCTTGGAAATCAAAAACACCCACCTTTCCGCCGTTTTCAATGTCGAGCATCCACAATCGAGGCTGCACCCTATCCGATGCTTCATGCCACAACAAATCCCAAGTTGCAATAGTTTTTTTGTGTACCCATCGGAGCCGCCACTGCTTGCTGACCATTGTTGATGCTCCATCTGTTTACCGCATCCACTTTATGTCATTTTAAGGTGAGTTATACTCACAATTAGTCTATTATTCAAGTATTTCGACTTGATTAAATCTGAATATAATGGTTTAATTTTGATATTTTTGTTTGCTGTTGGATGTTCGACTTGATTAAATACCCTGATTTTTCTTTTAATCTGGACCCATATTGCCTTGCTGTTAGGAGTATGTATACTTGGCATTGGATTTTGATTTTTGTTGATTTACAGGAGACCCTAACTACGTGGGTATACATGAGAATTCTGAAACAGTTACACCTTTGAATTATATATATGTTTGCTCCATATATTTGTGCCTGGATTTAAATGGTTCACCTGCTGTCTTTATGCAAACTTGAAATGTATGGTGCCACAAAGTTGTAGGTTGCGGGTAATTTAACAATTCTTTATTAGGATATACCATTGCAACTTGAATAATATAATTAGCATTTTCAGGCTCAATTGTCATCATATACCATTGAAATTGATCCATTTTGGATTTTCATACATGAAAGTTGGACATTTAGATTTTCTATATATGTTGGGTAGCTTATGAACACCCCATCTTTAGTGAAGAACAATTTTGTTTGAAATCTAAAAATAAGGGCTTGCATTGGAGACTTATTTGGAATAGAGATATATAATATGTTTTGCTTAGTGAAAGCTAAAACATATATTTTGGAGTTGTATGCCAATGGATCTTGACTAGTTTATCTTGTTAAATCGAAAATGCCATATTGATACTGCCAGTTTTGGTAGTGAGTACACATATAATTGGTACATTTTCTTACATGCATATTTATATGAGACTGGAAATTGGAATATACATTCAAAAGTTAGTGGGCTTATCACTTTATTCTGGCATACATTGATTCTTTGTCTTGTGTTAGTAAATGAGTGACCAAAGTCTGTATGGCCTATATACGAAACAAGGACTTGGTACTGGAAACCATTTTCATGCAAAATAAATTAGTTTTTATTGTGATCTTATAACCAACAGAAATATTGTCATACTCTACTACTTTGTAGTCAGTAGGATCATAGGCCCTTTTTGTCAAGTCAATAAAAAAAAGTGTAGGATAAGTATTAGCTACTCTACTTGGACATGCATAGATGCTCTGTGTCTTATGGAAAGAAGCCTTGTTAATTCTTTCAAACTCGTTTATTTTTCATTTTTCCAGAAGTGGCCACAACATTCATGGTAATCATTTTCTTTAACTCTTTCCATTGTTTTTTTTCTCCCATAGTAACATACAAGCATATTTTATTATTCTGGACTATCAATGCCAATTTCATTAAGCGCTAAGTTTGTTGAAAGTGCTTGTCTTTAACTTTATTTCATGGGTAATGACACTGAGTGTGCGTATATATACACATATATATATGTATTTGTTTTGGTTCCTTCATATGTAATGACATGGGAAAAGTATACGTGAGTTACTTTGAACTTTTTGCATGTTTATAGCATGAAACTCTATAGGGATATCATCTTGAACTTTACCCTCTTCATTACATCTTTGTTTAGTTTTTCTCAATTGAATTTAAAATTCTCATTTTTCTGTGATCTTGTCTGTTTCATTGTTTCTTTGATTAGTTCTCTAACCGAGTTGAGTCTGTTTACATTGCTGGGCTAAATTATTCACCTGCGCATTTTCTTTGTCATACTTCATGTAAGTGATGAAGATGGAATAAACAAAGATGGTTTGAACTGAAATTATAATATCCAACTATAAACTGTTTCTTTGATTAGCATTTACCCGGAACACACACACACACACACACACACACATATATATATATATATATATATATATATATATATAGGAAAATCTGAAACTTTGTATGCATAAGTATTCCCTCCTTGATACGTTGCCTGGACCAAAGCAGGTGATACTCTTTTCCTGTTGAACATTGTTTCTCTTTAGTGCTTATACTTGACTTGGTTTCCATTTGAGACTTGAGGCATTCTGTGCACCTTTACTGACTTGGTTGTGTTTCCTAAAACTGAATCACTATGTGTAGCTGGCGTGAACCGGTTCGTACTTGTACTCGGCCATGCTGACTGTTATCGATTTTATTTATACACTGAGTTGAAGCATGGTCCACTGTGGCCACCCCTTTGTTGCTCACACTGCGATGTATTTGATCACTTGGCCACACTTTGTTTAGAGCGCATGCATTCGTCACCCCTTTTGGCCAAATTGTATAAGCTGTCCCATACCTCGTTGTGCGTTTCTTGTTTATTCGAAACATGTTTTTGTTGTATATAACGGTGTTGTATACACAATTATATGATTTTTGTTTGATGATAACAACCAAATATATTTTATAAATGTGTTTGTTACTGTACTGTTCTATATTTACATCACAGACAGAAATGTAATATTTATACTTAAATAAAATACATCTATACAGAAATTCAAGCATTTATTGTATTTTATTTAAAATATAAATATTATTTCTAACAATCAAATAGTACATCTTTTCTCCACTATTTAATCACTTCACATATTTGTACTTATAAATAAACAGAATAGAATAAACAAGTCTGTTTGACAACAATGAAATAAAAATTTATTTCAAACAGATTTTGTTTATTACAAATAATTAGTGCAATCACTTTTTCATATACATTAGCTCCTCGCTATATTATTGAATCACTCATACATTCACTCAGTTTTCATTTTAGTATACAGACTTTTATATTTTCTCCAACACTGTCTCTTCTGCCTTCTGTCTTCTGTCTTCTGTCTTTCAGTCCAGTCACTTCAGTCCAGTCTCATCTTCTTGCCTGTCACAATAGAAACACACACACAGTATCTGGAACAGAAATAATATTCTAATTTCTAGCAAATATTTTTTTTTAAAATATATATATATATATATTATTTGCCTCAGCTTTCTGGTGTGTTTTCTCATCATCTTTCATGACTTGATTTGATATATTTTTTAGTACTCACTGATCAACCTCGACATGACCATACTGGTTTGCTGATCAGAACCAGCATCAAACTCAGCTGATTTTGACCAGCCCCAACACAGTACAGTCAGTCTGCTGATTTTTTTCTTCAGTATACAAGATAGGTCAAAAATCAAGAGAGAAATGGAAGTGCAAAATTTCAGATCAGCAAACACAAGATGGAAATCATAACTGATCAAATACAGCATAGGAGTGGAGCAGCATTGACCAAGTGGTAAACACAACTTGACCAAAACTAACATGAATGGAAGAAAATATCATTTCAGCCCAAACATGGTGGTATAAAGCAGCAAACTTTGATAGATCAGCCAAATATATGGAGCAAACCTTCAAGTGCCAAGGTGTAGCCAAAAAGGGAAATACAAGTGCAAAATACAAAACATGGCAATATACAAGCTCACAAGGTCAAGGCAAGTAAAAGGTCCATAAAAGCATGTACAGTCACAAGGTAAGAATGGTTAGAATAAAAATGTGCATATCAGGTGTGTGCAAATACAAACATTTCAAGTCAGTGTACAAGCTAGAACACAAACACTCAAGTGAATCAAGCAAAGAATGAAGAATTGGTGTTTTCAGTAATAAACAGCAAAACGTTTTTGTTAAGAGGTCAAATCAGTTCATAAATAGGTGCAGCCAAGCAAATGATCAGCAATACCAAGGAAGTACAAAATAGTGCAGCCAGGACATGAACACATCAAGGGTCGAGCTGGTATGAACTGTTTTGCACAGCTCAAAATGGTCGAGGCGTATCAAAACAACAATGGAGTACAAATTTCAAGAAGCAAGAGAGTGTATGCTAAAGAAGAGTGGTCAGTGCACATATAAATGGTCAAAGCTTCAGAGTTCAGGGGTGTAAATGCAAAATTGAGAATGTCAAACTAACAATACATATGACAAGGAAGTAAATACATATTGAAGCATGTTCAAGTCAGTTTATACATGATGGTAAATTATTTCTACAAAGTTTTTTTGGAAAATCTCTATATGTATTCATAGACAAAGAACACAGCAATATGTACAGTGTGGCAGTATGACAAAGCATGAACAAGCATAAATGAAAATATATGGTTGTGCAACTCGACATGTACATGTTTCAAGTAAATGGACTCATGTACACAAGTATGGTGAAGTAAGCATGGTGAATGGAGCTCAAGAATAATTCCAGAAGTGTAAACAAGATCAATCTTCACAGTGGCATGGTGGCAAATAATACAAGAGACATTCATATCGCCAAGAATTTAGTTATTCCCAGTAAATCATTCGAGGGCTAGAAACAACTGTCAAGATCTGTTTCCAGAAATGGAATAAATAGAGAATTAAATCTGGGCATGAAGAAATCAAGTCTAATTGACTTCTAAAAATACTTGGCAAGGAAAGTTTTTTTTCCAGTAAACAACGGTTAAGGCAAGTGTTTATTTGTTTCCAACAATTAAGCACGAAATCACAGAAATGTTGTATGGTCTAAAAATATTCAACCAAGCAAATCAGAGTGCTTGTATATGGCAAAAAGAATCACACATTTCTTTTGGCAAAAATCCAATTCGGTTTAAAATTCATTTCCAGAAAAGCAGGGGATCAAAGTTAGCAAGGAGTTTCCAGGAATTTTTCAATCAGAAATTCAAGGTAACAATTTATTTCAAGGGAACAAACCAGTATTCAATCAAGCTATTCACGCTGGCAAGAATTAAATCAAAAGATTTCAAAAGGGGAATCCACGCAACAATTCCTAAAACCAATCAGCCAAGTCACATGTTACGAAATCTGAGGAATAGGATTTTTAATCCTATATTAGACACCAATTCATCATCGGCAAAAAAGATATCGAGACCACAAACAGTTCAATCGAAACCAAAAACTACTAATTCAAGCAAAGAACTGAAAATCAGAAAAACTCACCTTTTTTTTTTGTTTCGATCAAAGACAAATTCCAAATTTGATCAACAAGCATCAGGAGCCACCGAAGAATCAAGGAGCATCAGAGAACTCAATTTCATCAAGCATCGATTCGAATTTGGGGATAAACAATGAAACCCTAAAATCATTTCTCAAGCCGCCGCCATTATCTTTCCAGAGAAGCAAAAGAGATCGGGTTAAACAATAAAGAGAATGGGCCGGCCTATTTCTTTGAAGTGTGGAAAGGGGATGATCCTTTATTACTAAACTCCTTTATTTTCTTTTAGGGTTTTATTTGTTTAAATTCATGTTGTACTTTATTTTTGATTTTTGTAAACCGTCTCATACAGTTTCTAGAATTCTGTAAAAATCTAGGGGACACCAGTTAGGTGTTTAACTGGCAGTTGACAGAGTCTGTAAAATCTGGGTTACGGATTACAGGGTTGTAATTCAGGGAATCTGATCGAGGGGACATCGTTCAGTCTAGGGTTTTGAGCGTAGGGTTAGGACAGGAGCTGCGAGTGTACATGGTCTTGTATGCGGGATCTGTTTATAACACCTAGTAGAAACCTTAGGAATGCAGCAGTAGGCAGGGTTTTTCCGAAGCTGGGTATATCTGTGTGTGATTTATTTTCTGCACTTTTATTTCTGCTGCATTCTGTGATCTATTTATTATTTTAATATCCTGTTAGTTTTTTTTTAATTCAGTTTAAAAACTGTGATAAACCCTATTCACCCCCCCTCTAGGGTTAATCTAGATCCAACATTTGGTATCAGAGCGAGGTTTCGGTTAACTCTAGAGCAATGGTGATTCCTAGTTATCAGTCCATAGAGAGTCAGTCCAGTCACATTCCAAATATTTTTTATGGTACAGATTTTTTAAACTGGAAATCCAAAATGGAATTTTATTTAAAATCTGTTAATATTAAATGTTGGAATGTTGTTATCCATGGATTTGATAGTGTAGATATTACTTTCAATACCCGTGCTATGGAAATTATATTTGATTATCTTAGTACTGAACAGTTTAATCTTATCTGCCATTGTTTATCTGCACAGGAAATCTGGGATACTCTCAATATGAAGTATGGAAAATCTGACAACGGCAGCTCAAAACCCGAGAAAGTCAACTCAGATTCAGAACTCTGTTTAACAGGATTTACAAATTAAAATTCAGAAGGATCAGATGATGGAGAATCAACAGATGCTGAAGTTGAAAATTTTTCATACGAAGATTTGGTTTATATGTGTGTTGATTTAACTAAATCTGTTGATAAACTCAAATCTAAAAACAAATCTCTGAAATCTAGGAATACTGAGTTGACCAGCAAAATTGATGATTTGGAATCACAGCTTGAATATTTTAAAAATTCTTCAAATTCAGATTACAAAAATTGTTTAAAATTGAAAACCAATCTTGTTCATCTCAATAAAAATATTCAAAAGTTTGAAAAGGAAATTCTGATCTTAAAAGAAAACAAGATTGAGTTATCAAATTTGAACAATTTTCTACAAAAGGAATTTGAAGTTTTTAAGACTGATATAAGTTCCAAATTTGAGATTGCTGAAAATGAAAATTTGGTGAGAAGTGATTTGATTTTGAAAGAACTTGAAAATGAGATTGAAAAATCCAAGATTTTTGAGTCTGAAAAACAAAAACGATTTGAATTTGAAATCTCGGAATCTCAAGCCAAAATTAGATTGCTTGAAAATGAGAATTTGGTTTTAAAACAGACCAATGCTGAACAGATGATCGCTATAAATAATTGCTCAATTTTATTAAAAGAAAATGGCGATCTAAAATCCAAAATTCAACGATTAGAATCCACTTTGGATAAATTTTCTAATGGGGAAAAATCGTTGAATATGTTGTTACAAAACCAAGTTTCTATTGGAAATAAATCGGGTCTTGGCTTCGGAAAAAATGATGTTCTTGGAAAAACAAATGAGTTTGAAAAACGGAATTCAATTGGTTTTAAAAATCCTTCAAATCACTTTGGAAAAGTTTGTTTTGAAAATTTGAGCTCTAACATTCTCAAAGGATTCTTAAATCAAAAATGTGATGTGATTTTGATTGATAACAAATCATTTAAACAATCTTGGATCCCAAATAAAAATAAAACGGCTTCGACTAAATTCAAACAGATTTGGGTCCCGAAAGGTACATAGGTAGATTCGAATGGTTTGTTATATAAACGAGTTTGGGTACCAAAACAAATGAATACAACTGTGAGTGGTTTTACTAAATTTTTTCGACCACTTGATCATCTCAATCATTAGGTACCAAAGGAGGCTGAGGAACAACTGTGCTGAAAAGAGAAACTGAGTCAAACTGCTTCACATCATTGAATCATCTACTGTTCCTTAGCCAAGTCTGATGAGTTAGAGACCCACAACGCCTTCTGTGAATCAGGTATGATTTCTAACCTCATCCTTGTAAATATTTTTTTTCATTGTTTATTTCTGCTTCTTCTACCCCTTTCTATTTTATTTTCTTCCATTTGTTTTTATTTGATTTGTCACTGCCATATCTCTTTGTTTATTCTGTGCTTCTTAAACTTCCAATTGCAGTTCTCATGATTTTCTGGAAATTCATTTTATTTGAATAAAACTCTCTTGTTTATAATCATTTCCAGATTCTGAATTTAATCTTGTAATTATCTGCAATTGTTTAGTAGTTTATTTTATTCTTGAATTCATAACAGTGCTGAAGCATGCATGTCATATCTTGAACACTGTTAATTTGAAATCTAATTTTTTTGAAGATCTGAATATTTAATGAAATTTCACACACCTTTGCTGTTCTGAGTTTATTCTAATTCATTTTAGAAAAGCTGAAAATATTATACTCATTACAGCACTCTATTATTTATCAGTTGTGATAATTTCATTGATTTTCGGATTGGCTTGAATCAGTGATACATCTGGAAATTCATTTTGTATTCATGATCAGTATGGTTGAAATTTGTGTATCTGAAATCATCTGAAGTTTTTGATATTCTGAAGTTCACACACCCCCTAAATTTGAAATCATCGATCTTGTGTGAATAATTCATTATATCTAAAACTTGACATAGATTCAAGTGATTTCAAATAAATTATTTTAATTTTTTCTGGATCATGAATATTTCTCAAGTCTGATGTAAATGATCTGAAATTATTCTTATACTTGTCAGAAATATCTTGAAACCTTCTTTTGAAAAATGGTCTTTGAAAGTCGATGTTATTTCATGATGATTTGATTTGAATGATTGTTTGTTTAAAATCATTTGAAATTATTGATTTATTGAATCACACACATCTCCTGAATATGAATATAATAATTTGGTGTGATCGATTCATTGAATCCTGATATCTTCATCTTCCATCAAATGATTTCAAATAAACAGTACTTTTAATCTTGGATCATGAATCATATTATGTGACCATCAGAAATGACTTGACAAGTGTGATTTGAAACGTTTTTTTTTTGCCGCTCTGATACTGGTGTGAAAATGCTCTAAATGACTGCTTGTACTGAGAAGAATTGTTTGCTACTCTGATACTGTTTTTCAAATATTTGCTTGTTCTTGTCTGCAGTTTTAAAAAATGTGCAAATTTGTTAAGTCTGTTTGTTTGGGCTTTGTGAATAAAGACATCAAGTGATATCAGAAGTTCTTATATTTGTTTCACCCATCTGTACTGAGATTCAAATTTTCACCTTGTATAGATCCATTTTTTTTTTTGCCTTATACAAATAAATGTGCTAAATTTGTCTGGCTGGGTTTGTGTTTAAATTTCTTTAGCTTGATATGTCCATGATAGTCCATCAGTGTGTAATTAAATTCCTCGATAAGCAAGAACATTTGGTATCAGCCTTTTTCACTCATCTGTTTTTTGAATTATCACCCTGTATAGATTTTTTTTTAAATCTGTTTAATTTCTTCTTGTAATTGTTTTTCAATTTTAAAATTATTTATTTTTTATTCATTCAGAAATTGAAATCAATATCCAATTTGTGCTGTGTTTATAATTCATCAAAATTATTATCAGTTTTTGAAATTGTGATGAATTGTGACTGCAGTGTATTTCACAACAAGAGGAGATTTTATTTGGATTTTCATGATGGTTGAATATTAATTATAATATCTTTGAACTGGCAAATATTTCACGACCATCTCCTTTATCTATCACCCGTCTGCAATCCATCATGATTCTATATTAATATGGAGAGTTTATTTTTTTTAAGAAAAATCATCTTGTTATAAACAGTGGAAATATTTGTGATAGAAATTGGACTATGTTATTTTTCAGAATTAGTGACAATTGAAAATTTTCAATCATCTCGGTACAGTTGATCATATTTCATAATATTATTAAATTAGAAATTTATTTCACAGTCCATTTCTGTACCTACCACATTTCTATCACTCATTTTGTTTTTATATACCGAGGAGTGTTTCCTTTATAAAGCTGAAAATGATAAAAATGTAATTAATATATAAGAGTGTCTCTAACCTCATTTAAAAATCCAAGCTCTGGTTATGCATGGTTATGAGACATCTTATAATTTAAGCTGCGACTGATCCCATTTAAAGATCCAAGCTCGGGTTATGCGTGGTCAGTGTGCTCTTAAATAAAAAATAAATAAAAAGGAAATAAAGTGCTAAAAACAGAAATAAATTTGAAATTCTCCTCAGTGTATAAAAACCAGCCTATCAATCCATCCTTCTAATCTGTGAAATGTGTTGAAATATTATGACGTATTATGATTTGTTGATTGATAGATATTGGGATTTGAGATTATTCGATCTTGTCACTTAAATTGAATTGTTTATTATAGTCCAAATCCATAACTGTTTTTGTGCTTTATTTTTATAAAAATTCTTTGAAAATAATTGGAAATGAATTGTTTTTAAAACTCTCTCCATTTTATGTAAAATTCATCGTATATCCGTCATTTTCTACAATGTGAAATATGCCACCTGTTCTTAGAATATTATGATTTTTGTTTGACTGATTGAAATTTATGATGACCGTTCTTCCTCTTAAGCTGAGATTACATTTTTAGTCAATTTTCATCTGTATTTTAAAATCTGTATCCTTTTGATGATAACAAAAGGGGGAGAATGAATTAGATTTTGATTTATGAGTGAATATTTTATAAATATTTTTACATTTGAAAATTCACTATTATTCAGTTCAACTCACTCATGCACAGTTATAGGGGGAGTTTTCTGTTGTACGGGGAGCTAATAAATAGGGGGAGTTCATTTTTCACTGTAAAACACATTTGTTGGATTCAAAATCTTTTATTTGTTTGTCATCATTAAAAGGGGGAGATTGTTGTATATAACGGTGTTGTATACACAATTATATGATTTTTGTTTGATGATAACAACCAAATATATTTTATAAATGTGTTTGTTACTGTACTGTTCTATATTTACATGACAGACAGAAATGTAATATTTATACTTAAATAAAATACATCTATACAGAAATTCAAGCATTTATTGTATTTTATTTAAAATATAAATATTATTTCTAACATTCAAACAGTACATCTTTTCTCCACTATTTAATCACTTCACATATTTGTACTTATAAATAAACAGAATAGAATAAACAAGTTTGTTTGACAACAATGAAATAAAAATTTATTTCAAACAGATTTTGTTTATTACAAATAATTAGTGCAATCACTTTTTCATATACATTAGCTCCTCGCTATATTACTGAATCACTCATACATTCACTCAGTTTTCATTTCAGTATACAGACTTTTATATTTTCTCCAACACTGTCTCTTCTGCCTTCTGTCTTCTTGTCTTCTGTCTTTCAGTCCAGTCACTTCAGTCCAGTCTCATCTTCTTGCCTGTCACAATAGAAACACACACACACAGTATCTGGAACAGAAATAATATTCTAATTTCTAGAAAATATTTTTTAAAAAATATATATATTATTTGCCTCAGCTTTCTGGTGTGTTTTCTCATCATCTTTCATGACTTGATTTGATATATTTTTTAGTACTCACTGATCAACCTCGACATGACCATACTGGTTTGCTGATCATAACCAGCATCAAACTCAGCTGATTCTGACCAGCCCCAACACAGTACAGTCAGTCTGCTGATTTTTTTTCTCCAGTATACAAGATAAGTCAAAAATCAAGAGAGAAATGGAAGTGCAAAATTTCAGATCAGCAAACACAAGATGGAAATCATAACTGATCAAATACAGCATAGGAGTGGAGCAGCATTGACCAAGTGGTAAACACAACTTGACCAAAACTAACATGAATGGAAGAAAATATCATTTCAGCCCAAACATGGTGGTATAAAGCAGCAAACTTTGATAGATCAGCCAAATATATGGAGCAAACCTTCAAGTGCCAAGGTGTAGCCAAAAAGGGAAATACAAGTGCAAAATACAAAACATGGCAATATACAAGCTCACAAGGTCAAGGCAAGTAAAAGGTCCATAAAAGCATGTACAGTCACAAGGTAAGAATGGTTAGAATAAAAATGTGCATATCAGGTGTGTGCAAATACAAACATTTCAAGTCAGTGTACAAGCTAGAACACAAACACTCAAGTGAATCAAGCAAAGAATGAAGAATTGGTGTTTTCAGTAATAAACAGCAAAACGTTTTTGTTAAGAGGTCAAATCAGTTCATAAATAGGTGCAGCCAAGCAAATGATCAGCAATACCAAGGCAGTACAAAATAGTGCAGCCAGGACATGAACACATCAAGGGTCGAGCTGGTATGAACTGTTTTGCACAGCTCAAAATGGTCGAGGCGTATCAAAACAACAATGGAGTACAAATTTCAAGAAGCAAGAGAGTGTATGCTAAAGAAGAGTGGTCAGTGCACATATAAATGGTCAAAGCTTCAGAGTTCAGGGGTGTAAATGCAAAATTGAGAATGTCAAACTAGCAATACATATGACAAGGAAGTAAATACATATTGAAGCATGTTCAAGTCAGTTTATACATGATGGCAAATTATTTCTACAAAGTTTTTTTTTGGAAAATCTCTATATGTATTCATAGACAAAGAACACAGCAATATGTACAGTGTGGCAGTATGACAAAGCATGAACAAGCATAAATGAAAATATATGGTTGTGCAACTCGACATGTACATGTTTCAAGTAAATGGACTCATGTACACAAGTATGGTGAAGTAAGCATGGTGAATGGAGCTCAAGAATAATTCCAGAAGTGTAAACAAGATCAATCTTCACATTGACATGGTGGCAAATAATACAAGAGACATTCATATCGCCAAGAATTTAGTTATTCCCAGTAAATCATTCGAGGGCTAGAAACAACTGTCAAGATCTGTTTCCAGAAATGGAATAAATAGAGAATTAAATCTGGGCATGAAGAAATCAAGTCTAATTGACTTCTAAAAATACTTGGCAAGGAAAGTTTTTTTTTCCAGTAAACAACGGTTAAGGCAAGTGTTTATTTGTTTCCAACAATTAAGCATGAAATCACAGCAATGTTGTATGGTCTAAAAATATTCAACCAAGCAAATCAGAGTGCTTGTATATGGCAAAAAGAATCACACATTTCTTTTGGCAAAAATCCAATTCGGTTTAAAATTCATTTCCAGAAAAGCAGGGGATCAAAGTTAGCAAGGAGTTTCCAGGAATTTTTCAATCAGAAATTCAAGGTAATAATTTATTTCAAGGGAACAAATCAGTATTCAATCAAGCTATTCACGCTGGCAAGAATTAAATCAAAAGATTTCAAAAGGGGAATCCACGCAACAATTCCTAAAACCAATCAGCCAAGTCACATGTTACGAAATCTGAGGAATAGGATTTTAATCCTATATTAGACACCAATTCATCATCGGCAAAAAAGATATCGAGACCACAAACAGTTCAATCGAAACCAAAAACTACTAATTCAAGCAAAGAACTGAAAATCAGAAAAACTCACCTTTTTTTTTGGTTTCGATCAAAGAAAAATTCCAAATTTGATCAACAAGCATCAGGAGCCACCGAAGAATCAAGGAGCATCAGAGAACTCAATTTCATTAAGCATCGATTCGAATTTGGGGATAAACAATGAAACCCTAAAATCATTTCTCAAGCCGTCGCCATTATCTTTCCAGAGAAGCAAAAGAGATCGGGTTAAACAATAAAGAGAATGGGCCGGCCTATTCCTTTGAAGTGTGGAAAGGGGATGACCCTTTATTACTAAACTCCTTTATTTTCTTTTAGGGTTTTATTTGTTTAAATTCATGTTGTACTTTATTTTTGATTTTTGTAAACCGTCTCATACAGTTTCTAGAATTCTGTAAAAATCTAGGGGACACCAGTTAGGTGTTTAACTGGCAGTTGACAGAGTCTGTAAAATCTGGGTTACGGATTACAGGGTTGTAATTCAGGGAATCTGATCGAGGGGACATCGTTCAGTCTAGGGTTTTGAGCGTAGGGTTAGGACAGGAGCAGGAGCTGCGAGTGTACATGGTCTTGTATGCGGGATCTGTTTATAACACCTAGTAGAAACCTTAGGAATGCAGCAGTAGGCAGGGTTTTGCCGAAGCTGGGTATATCTGTGTGTGATTTATTTTCTGCACTTTTATTTCTGCTGCATTCTGTGATCTATTTATTATTTTAATATCCTGTTAGTTTTTTTTAATTCAGTATAAAAACTATGATAAACCCTATTCACCCCCCCTCTAGGGTTAATCTAGATCCAACAGTTTTTTTGTATACATGTGGTGGTCGATGCATATGTGTATATATATATTATCGTATGTGTATATACGTATCATCGGCATACGTGTATACATAAATATACATGTCGTTCGAATTTGTTTTGTCCCAAGTTGCTATTTTATTATCTCGTGTTTGGTTTGGGAAGCTGAGGCCTTCCACACGTGTATACATGTGTGGATAGGCAAACTCTCTTGACCACCGGTCCCTGAATATCACTGATATGAACAGATACCACCACTGTTTATTTTATATATCGATGTTGGGATTAACTGTTATATTTCAGTTTCTACTGAAGTCAATCTACTTGAACTATGATTTAATCCTGACTCGAGTGTTTTATGTTTTTTCACGGAATGCTCGGGTCAGACCCGAGCATTACAGATTTTTAAAGATTATAGCATAAGGTTTGAAGATGGGGAAAACTGGGGATTCCTGAAATGCGCACTCTGAAGATTCTGAACAGTAAATCTTTTTCTTGTATTTAAACTGTGTTTTATATTCTGTTGTATAAAAAAAAATTGTACCAAAGATGCTTATTAATAAATAAAAGTTTATTTTGCTGTTAAATATTGTGTTATCTAGTGTTTTCCTGTGGTGATTCTATTTTCAAACTTTGTAAGCTAACTAAATATTCGTTAGTTTAAACGTTTGAAATTGGTTTAATTACCAGTTTGAAACGATCGAAATGACAGGAAGTTACAGGTGGTATCAGAGCTTTGGTTTATTCAAAGCATGGCTTATCAAGTTTAAATGAGTAGGATCGACACTAGAAAAATGAATTTTGAAAATAAAAAGGTTTCAAAATATAAATTTTTGAAAACGAAAATAATTTTAAAGTAAATTTTGGAAAAAGAAAATTTTCTTGAAAATATTATGTACTTTGAAAATTAGTATTTTGAACTAATACAGCGGAAACAAAAGCTATTTTGAGATTTAATTTTTTTCGAAATTCCCAGTCTTCGGATCCAGGCTTGCAAGAGCTAACCTTCGATAAGGTTCCCTTAGAATTGAATCTCGAATCCATCATCAGATGGTATCTGAGAAAGACAAGTATAGGAGAAAGAACGAATAAATTTCTCTAATCGAGTATTTTAACAATCTATGATAACTGAGATGAGAATTCCGATAGGAATCTGAATGAAAGGAGAAAATTTAAAATCGTTTCAAAATAAAAATAAAAATGAAACGATGAATTTTATTTAGAATATAAATTAATAGAAATAAAATAAAATTTAAAAGGGAAATTTTAAGTCGATTGTGTCAAAGTTTATTGGCAAGGAAATTTATAATTGGTCCAAACCAATAATGTATAATCGAATATATGAATTTCGTAAGGTATAAACTTGTTAATTGATTAATAAGAAGTAAAGTGTAAACGAGATTATGAAGCGAAATATGAGTAAAGAGATGTGAACTTATGTTTGAATGAAATCAAAGCCAATTTGATTTGACGAGTCTTGATCCGTATAAAGGGAAAAATATTCACTTGTTAAAAAAAAGTTTGAAAGAAAATAATGCAGCAAATGAAACTGGAGATGGAGGACTTGAAATAGACCAGTATGGTGAGATTATTCCAAAGTTCGAAATATAAATAAAATGAGATTTTCCAAAGATCGGAATATGGTTCAAAAAGAGAGTTATTTATGAAGTTAACGATGGCGAATTTAAGGAAAATAAAATTTACTATCCATTTTAAATTAAAATTTAATCTTTCATTAATTAATTGTTTATGTATTTAAATTAATGATAAGGTTAAATATTTAGAAGGCGTGAATTATGATAATAATTAGTGATTTGTTGGTAATTGAAGTAGTGAACTTTAGCTATTTCGAAGTTAATAATGTTAATCAGTTAAGATTTGAGAGGTAATTAATACCTCAACTTGATTGACTTCATTGTTGACTAAGAAATGGTTAAGGTTCGATAGCAAGAATTGGTTAAGCGAAGCGAGCTAGTGAGTGTCAAGAGTAAGTGGGAATAACGATATTTTATCTAACATCTGTTGTAATCAAAATAACGAATTTAGAAATGTTCCCCTCTGAGAATAAAGTATATTTTCTATAGAAAATAAAGATGTGTGTATATATGGAATTATTTTCCAATGGCAATAAGAGATTATCTAAAATTATAGATAATAAATATGATAATGAGAAATGTTTTGTTAAAAGCTCGTGAGAGGCTAACGAGTTTTGATAAATTTAAAATGACAAGAACTGAAGAACCAAAAGCCGCACGTCGAGAACGAAGGACAGCAGAACGTAAAAGAAGGGAAGAATTAATATTGGAATATGAGGAGAGGTTTAAGGAAAGACAGACAGCTGGCCCTTATGACAACGTCATCTGTTACATATGTCAGAAAAAGGGACATTACGCGACCACGTGCGGAGAGCGAGACAAGGGAAAGAAGAAAGAAGGAAAAATTTACCGATCTGAGATTTTCTGTTTTAAATGTCGACAAAGGGGACATTTCCCCAGTCGTTATCTTAAGGTGAAAAAGAAAAAGCTTTCCATATCTGAGAAGCTCGATGAATCAATCATTTGTTATCATTGTAAACAAATTGGACATATAGCTCGAAACTGTTCCGCGAGACAACAAGGAAGGCATGCAGTGTTACGCCCCACTAGAAAGAAAAAGTATAGTACGTAAATGAAGATGGCTCCCTCTCGTATTATTGTAAAAACTGCAAGGAGTGGGGTCATGTTGATAAGGAATGCACTAATCCTTTTGTGGAGGCTCCAGAATGATGAATAAGTGAAGCAATCAATTATGGATTGAAAAGTAGACAATTATCGATGACAGTGGATCCTAATTAAGTTTACTTTGTATGGTCCTTTGTATTCTCCTATGTACGGGGTTTTAATAAGTTGAGACTATGTATAATTGTTTAACTGAAATGGGTATGAAAAATTTTGATTAGTGTTTTAATCACATTATATGAAGTATTCGAGAATATTGAATAGGGAAGACCAGTATGTTTGATAAACCAAGTTGGTAAATAAGTTAATATCAATGAGATGAGTCTATAATTAAATTTAAATAAATATATATATTAAATAAATAAAAGGGAATTAAGGAAATTAAGAATCTATTTAAGAAATTTAGAAACTGATTGGAGATTAGTTAAGTTAAATAATTTCCTAAGTGTTGATCTAATGTTGGTTTTGGTCTTCGGGGTTGATACTTAGAAAATTGTTCGCTTGCTAATTAACGGTCGAAGGATGTGAACATGAAAGAGAAATACAGCGTGAATGATAAATTTTTATAAGGAGAAAGAAAAGAATTCTGGAATTTTGGAAGTGTAAAAATTGGAATTACGTGATGAAGCGAATAATTGGAAAATTTGAGTAACTGAAAAATTGGAAGAAAATTGGGTTGAAACCAATAGATTCATAAATTTGTTTTGAAAAGAATATTAAATACCTGAATTAATTAAAGAGATGAAAGCTAAGATTTTGAAATTTGAATGGAAATTTGAGGATATTCGGTTTTGGATATTGGAGATAGGAATTTTTGAAATTAATGTAGAAAATATAAGAATATAGTGAATTCGAAAAACTACTGGACTGGAAGGAGATCAAATTGAGATAAAATCTTATATAACAAAATTTATATCAAAATGAGATGTTTTGGAAATGTGATTTGAAATTACAATCATAAGTATGATTTATGAGGAATTGAAGTACTATATGTATATAATATTATGTTTTCAAAGCAAAATAAGTACAGTACCTTCCTTCCTCCTTTGAACTTCGAGTTTAGTTGAGATGTGCTGGTGGTGGTAGTAGGTTGTCCAGACATAAAACTCGAGTTGTCTGAAAGAACACGAAGATGTAGCGTAATTCGCAGGGTTGTAGATGGCCGACGGTGGACGGATGTTTCTTGGGGAAACCAAGCGTAATCATTGTGTCTGCTGCGATCTACAGTCGTGATAAGGGCGTAATCCGCAGAGCTGTGAAAGCTTACGGGTATGGATGTTTCCAGAGGGAATCAAGCGTAACCATCGTGTACCTGCGGTCCCCATGGTATATCTATAAGTGAAATAGATGTAACCACTAGAGTTACTAAAGGTAGAATGGAGCCATGTAGTGTGTAGAATATCTTAGTGATTGTAAGCCACCTATTTGAAGCAGCAGTTAGTCTTAGTGACTTGATTGGTCTTCGTGACTTGATTGTCTTTGTGACTTGTTTTCTCCTCAGGACTTGAAATATCCTTATAATTTCACAATTTGTTTGTGGCTCTGAGATAGAGCAGTCAATGCTCAGTTACCTCAGTTTTTTTCTTTGATTCTTAAACATCTTCCGTTGATCTGTTCGTGATGAAATTTGCAGGGAAGTGATTTACTATGGATTCAGATGTTTTCTGGGAGATCCAGACGGAACCATAGTGTATCTGCGATTCATGAACAATTAACGTATTAATATCACATCGGTACTTTCCGTATCTGTTTTTAAAAGAATTTTTGAAATATTTTTCACTAAGAGTTGAAGCTAGGATATTGAGTACTTGGAGATTTTAGTCGTACGCCTGGCCAGTGTATGCCTAACATAAATAAGAACAACAATAGACTTGTCAAACTTCGAGTTATCAAATATTTTCAAATAAATGATTTGAAATTAAAATATATATAGCTTTATAAGTTAACAAAGAGAATTTCGGAATATTTTTAAAGTCCATAGCTTTGTAAATAGTAATAAAAATATTTTTCTGCTAGAATTTCGTATAAAAGATTTTGGTCTTTGGAAATTTTCAACTCATCAATTTGTAACTTGAAGAGGAGATGTTATTTACACTCTTCAATGAGTGTTGGAAAAGATTAAATGGATTAAATGCAAGGAGATCGGGTTAAGGGGTTAAGGGTCGCTAAGCCTAGACCCATTATAGTCGCAACGATGGATAAGCAACGTTGACGGTTGATGTTTATAATGAAATATGGAATAGTTTGAGATGTATAAATCCAACTTATGCAGAAATTGGAAATTAAAAGAGATGGAAAGAAATTCCATGACTTTGAATTTGTTAGAAGATTAGATTAAATGAGAATTTGGAGATATCTCAAAATAAATTGGGATAGAAATTGGTTTGAAGAAATTGAATATAGTTTAAATAGCCGGGAAATAAATAAAATCCGATTCAGAAGGTAAAGAAAATTGTATTTGATCAAAACTGATCTCCAACTAAGAAAGAAAATTTGATTTTCCAAGTAAATTGAATGTGGTGGATAAACAAGAAAGTTCAATTACATAAATGTTGATATTTAATTTAGTTGTGTAAAAATTTCACATCGATATGAAAGGGTGAAGTGTACGTTGGTATAAATCTAACTATCTTTCCTTTTCGAGGATGAAAAGTTTTAAAGGGGGGAAGATTGTAACGACCTAGAAATTTTGAGGAGTTGAAAATAAGATTTATTGAAGATTTAAGTATTAAAAATCAATTGAATATTTGGCTTATAAATTTAATGTCAAATATTGTTTTGTATACGTGTTAAAACTCAATATTTAATTTGGAATGATTGGTTGAAATTCAAATATTTATTATTGAATATTTGAAATAGATTTGATTGGATAGTTGATTTGGATTTCAACTAAAAATATAAATGGTCAGCTTTAAAAATAAATATTATCGACATTAAACGAATTGTAGAATTTTATATACGGAAATTGGCTTGAATATTGGTGTATATAAAGGAATTGAAAATTTAACGTTTGTAAACAAACGGAATTTATTTGTGAACAAACAATGAAGCGATAAATAATTTGAAATTTAAACGAAGTC
>JASFAX010003159.1:0-43394 GCA_030737875.1 Allium sativum
ACACTTAATCTTCAAATATTGTAACAGTTTGGAATATTGTTAAATATTGTAAATGTGATTTTATAACCTTGTTGAACATATTTTAATTAATATTCAATGATCCTAAACTCATTTCGGAAAACTTTTTTCAAAAATATATTTTTTGGAAAAATGTCGAAAATGTGACCGAAAACTGTTTTATCGATATATAGCTATTTTCTCAATAAAAGTTGTTGAAAATTTGAATGAGTTTCTAATTAATCATTAGGAAAGTAATTAGCAAATAAAAATATTTTTCATATTTATGGTTAACTAAATATTTATGATGACATAAGCAAGATGACATAAGCGAGATGACATACGCAAGATATTTAGGAAATAAGGAAGATGACATAAGCAAAATGACATAAGCGAGATGACATAAGCAAGATGACATAAGATTAGGGTTTTAGGGGCTTTTAGGTCTTTTCCCATTTACCTTCCTTTTCCTATAAAAGAAGAGGCATACCTTCTCTTTTCATTTACAAAATTCCTAAGCAAAAATTGAAGCTTTAATGGCTTATCTTCATCTTCTTTCTCTTCCTTACTAACTTTCTCAAACTATACTCAAACCAACTCCAAATCAACTTAAACTTTTAGTGTAGCCTTCTTATACCATTTCAAGACCTTCTAGCTAGTTAGAAGTTGAAAAATCGAAGAACCTCTCTATTTTTTATTTGAGGCTGTGCGCTATATACAAGGAAGAAGTAAGGAAAAGCAAGGAAAAGCAAGGAAAGGAAGGAGCTTGCTAGCTTGGATATTTATTCTTATTATTGGAGCTTGGATTTTATAAGGACTAAAGTGAGTTTACTCACTATTTAGGACAGCAAATAAAAACCATTTGCATGTCCTTTACTATGCTTAAACTTGCTTGAATGTTAGAACTTATGTTAAAAATGTTAACTTGAATGTTACTTTGAAAGTAAGCGACATATGTGATCCATGTTAATGGATTGGAATGGACTTGAATGAAATTGGATTTGGACTTGAATTGACTTGTATAACAAGTGGAGTGGACTTGAAACAAAGCACATAAGGATTCGTAGGGAACTGACATATTGTGGACTTCAACTTGAAAGTGCACTTATAGTGATAGTTGCTATAGATGCAGTTCGAATTGTTGTGTTTTCTACACTTTGTATGGAACTTTGTAATGACATCTTTAGTGATTTCTTATCATATTAGATCTTGTTTTACTTGTATGTTTACTTCCTTGAAGTGATTGAATAGTAAAATGCTAAGTAACCCATCAAAAATGACCAAAACTTCACTAGTGCAAAAGTACCCGTTTAACCTTGTTTTTAGCTTTTAAAGTTTTGTAAAGGCACTTTAAGCTTATGTAAATGGTCTTATCTTTTTAATATTGTTTCTTAATTCTTACAAGAGTATTTTAAAGTATAAAATATCTTCTTTTCAAAATATCTTCTTTCTAAAATATATTCTTTTCAAAATATCTTCTTTCTAAAAATATCTTTTCAATTAAAACAAAGGTTAGAAAGGGTTATGAATTGCTAAACCTTGTCATGATTAAGTCACTAGATTAAATGGTAATTGATAATGCTTAATACTAATAAGCCAATGAAGTAGGCTTATTTATTTGTGAGAGTTAAGATTGATGTCGAGTAGGGACGGAGCAATAGTGCTCTAACCTACCGGCTTCCCTCTTCGCCGAGGAATAGATAGGTTGGGAATGCTGGAAACGTGTTAATCATATTGATTACTTACCTGTTTATTGAATATCATGGATATTGTGCTTAATTCTAATAAGCCGACAAGTAGGCTTATCTATCTGTGAGTGTCAAGAATGGGGTGTCTAGGCAAGGGGTGATATGCAACCAGTGCTCTAACTTACCTGGCCTCACTCTTGACCGAGGGATAGTTAAGTTGATAATGTCGGAAATGAGTTAAGTGTATGAACCATAGTTTCTATAAGCTATTGTTTTGACTAGATAGTCAATTAGTCTACTATCGAACTATACCATTATAACTTAAGAAGTATCGGGAAAGCTTCATGATTCCATACCAATGAGAATCCCCGGGGTGGAGTGTTGGTATGAAACGTCTCTAGCATTCACTTACTTTTGAAAGAACCAGAATTGAGTTAACCGGAAATTCATCGATTAGTTTTGAAGAGTCCGGGATCGATAAGTGTTTTACTCATCGAATACCACTTCAGAACTAGAGTACGAGTTCTACGTTTTGGAAGCAGTTGAAGAAGAAAAGTGAATCTATATGAAGGTTGGGAAACTTCTCGTGATGCTCGGATCAAAGTAGTGAATCGTGATCTGTTCGAGAAGAAGGAATCCAATTTGGGATCCGTGTTATGTTTGAGTGATGAAGACTTGTGTGAAAGATGCCGAACGAAACCTCGACATCGGTTATGGCTAAAAATAGAGTAGGAGCTCAATCTGAGGTTTTGCTAACCTATGGCAGGATATATTGACTCCATATCTAGTGTATACTTATATCGAATCGTGCGGGAGCTCCTCAAAGTTGCGTGCGGGAGTCGGATAGATTTAGTTCCACGTGGTGCACTTTGGTGTTTCGTGCGTGGGCCAGTTGTGCTTACCTTATGGTATATTTTATCTAGAGATATGCGACGCTCGGAGGTACTTTCTGACCCTTGTGCATGGAGTTTGGATCTGTATTGAGAGATCTCCGATGGAAAATCCAATATACGAACGTACCATAGCGGTTTTGTTTGTACACTTAATATTTGTCGAATGTAACCAATGTAACCATTCCATCTATGTGATTTATTTATATTCTACACCCTAGACATTATCTATAATACAACTATAGTAAACTTAATAAATGGTTGGTTTCTTTTAAGGGGAAAACTGGAGCGGTAATCTGCACGGTCCCCTTAATATTTTACATGCAATCTTGAGTTTTATCATACCAGACTGATGTCTGACGCTTGGTTTTTGTTTTCCCTAAAATCTTCACGTACTCCTTCGAGTAGGCTGTGTATGGAAGGTTTTACTTTGGATGCTTTATAGTTTGGAAGACGAGCTGGAGGCTTCCATTATCTATCTACTTATTTCTATTTCAGTTGTACTATATTAGTCATGTACATATCAGCATTGTGAGGACAGGCAGTTATAACTGTCCAGGATGATTATGGTACTTAGGTTATTGTAACTCTGAAATTCCTTTATTTAGAGTAACCCTTTGTACTTTGTTGATATTATATATTTCTGTTCCGCTGTGAGATTCTGATGTTCTATTCTTTCTTCCTTGTTCTACTTTTTTTTTTATTTTACCCAACAATTCGACTTTCCGGCACTTGGATGTTTGGCACACGAATACCGTGGATGTATTTAGTGTCGATTTTCCTGGTCCGAATAAAGACCCGGAAATTTTAACACTTAATCATCAAATTTTAACTCATTTCGGAAAACTTTTTTCAAAAATATATTTTTTGGAAAAATGTCGATAATGTGACCGAAAACTGTTTTATCGATATATAGCTATTTTCTCAATAGAAGTTGTTGAAAATTTGAATGAGTTTCTAATTAATCATTAGGAAAGTAATTAGAAAATAAAAATATTTTTCATATTTAGGGTTAACTAAATATTTATGATGACATAAGCAAGATGACATAAGCGAGATGACATACGCGATATTTGGGAAATAAGGAAGATGACATAAGCAAGATGACATAAGCGAGATGACATAAGCAAGATGACATAAGATTAGGATTTTAGGGGCTTTTAGGTCTTTTCCCATTTACCTTGCTTTTCCTATAAAAGAAGAGGCATACCTTCTCTTTTCATTTACAAAATTCCTAAGCAAAAATTGAAGCTTTAATGGCTTATCTTCATCATCTTTCTCTTCCTTACTAACTTTCTCAAACTATACTCAAACCAACTCCAAATCAAATCAAACTTTGAGTGTAGCCTTCTTATACCATTTCAAGACCTTCTAGCTAGTTAGAAGTTGAAAAATCGAAGAACCTCTCTATTTTCTATTTGAGGCCGTGCGCTATATACAAGGAAGAAGTAAGGAAAAGCAAGGAAAGGAAGGAGCTTGCTAGCTTGGATATTTATTCTTATTTTTGGTGCTTGGATTTGCTAAGGACTAAAGTGAGTTTACTCACTATTTAGGACAGCAAATAAAAACCATTTGCATGTCCTTTACTATGCTTAAACTTTCTTTAATGTTAGAACTTATGTTAAAAATGTTAACTTGATTCTTACTTTAAAAGTAAGCGACATATGTGATCCATGTTAATGGATTGGAATGGACTTGAATGAACTTGGATTTGGACTTGAATTGACTTGTATAACAAGTGGAATGGACTTGAAACAAAGCACATAAGGATTCGTAGGGAACTGACATATTGTGGACTTGAACTTGAAAGTGCACTTATAGCGATAGTCGCTATAGATGCAGTTCGAATTGTTGTGTTTTCAACACTTTGTATGGAACTTTGTAATGACATCTTTAGTGATTTCTTATCATATTAGATCTTGTTTTACTTGTATGTTTACTACCTTGAAGTGATTGAATAGTAAAATGCTAAGTAACCCATCAAAAATGACCAAAACTTCACTAGTGCAAAAGTACCCGTTTAACCTTGTTTTTAGATTTTAAAGTTTTGTAAAGGCACTTTAAGCTTATGTAAATTGTCTTATCTTTTTAATATTATTTCTTAATTCTTACAAGAGTATTTTAAAGTATAAAATATCTTCTTTTCAATATATCTTCTTTTCAAAATATCTTCTTTCTAAAATATCTTCTTTTTAAAATATCTTCTTTCTAAAATATCTTCTTTCTAAAATATCTTCTTTTCAAAATATTTTCTTTCTAAAATATCTTCTTTTTAAAATATCTTCCTACTAAAATATCTTCTTTCTAAAATATCTTCTTTCTAAAATATCTTCTTTTCAAAATATCTTCTTTCTAAAATATCTTCTTTCTAAAATATATTTTCAAATAAAACAAAGGTTAGAAAGGGTTATGAATTGCTAAACCTTGTCATGATTAAGTCACTAGATTAAATGGTAATTGATAATGCTTAACACTAATAAGCCAACGAAGTAGGCTTATCTATTTGTGAGAGTTAAGATTGATGTCGAGTAGGGACGGAGCAATAGAGCTCTAACCTACCGGCTTCCCTCTTCACCGAGGAATAAATAGGTTGGGAATGCTGGAAACGTGTTAATCATATTGAATACTTACCTGTTTATTGAATATCATGGATATTGTGCTTAATTCTAATAAGCCGACGAGTAGGCTTATTTATCTGTGAGTGTCAAGAATGGGGTGTCTAGGCAAGGGGTGATATGCAACCAGTGCTCTAACTTACCTGGCCTCACTCTTGACCGAGGGATAGTTAAGTTGATAATGTCGGAAACGAGTTAAGTGTACGAACCATGGTTTCTATAAGCTATTGTTTTGACTAGATAGTCAATTAGTCTACTATCGAACTATACCATTATAACTTAAAAAGTATCGAGAAAGCTTCACAATTCCATACCAATGAGAACCCCCGGGGAGGAGTGTTTGTATGAAACGTCTCTAGCATTCACTTACTTTTGAAGAACCGGAATTGAGTTAACCGGAAATTCATCGATTAGTTTTGAAGAGTCCAGGATCGATAAGTGTTTTACTCATCGAATACCACTTCAAAACTAGAGTACGAGTTCTACGTTTTGGAAGCGGTTGAAGAAGAAAAGTGAATCTATATGAAGGTTGGGAAACTTCTCGTAATGCTCGGATCAAAGTAGTGATTCATGATCTGTTCGAGAAGTAGGAATCCAATTTGGGATCCGTGTTATGTTCAAGTGATGAACACTCGTGTGAAAGATGCCGAATGAAACCTCGACATCGGATACCGCTAAAAATAGAGTAGGAGCACAATCTGAGGTTTTGCTAACCTATGGTAGGATATATTGACTCCATATCTAGTGTTTGCTATATCGAATCGTGCGGGAGCTCCTCGAAGTTGCGCGCGGGAGTTGGATATATTTAGTTCCATGTGGTGCACTTCGGTGTTTCGTGCGTGGGCCAGTTGTGTTTACCTTATGGTATATTTTATCTAGAGATATGCGACGCTCGGAGGTACTTTCTGACTCTTGTGCATGGAGTTTGGATCTGTATTGAGAGATCTCCGATGGAAAATCCAATATATGAACGTACCTTTGCGGTTTTGTTTGTACACTTAATAGTTGTCGAATGTAACCATTCCATCTATGTGATTTATTTATATTCTACACCCTAGACATTATCTATAATACAACTATAGTAAACTTAATAAATGGTTGGTTTCTTTTGTGGGGAAAACCGGAGCGGTTGTCTGCACGGTCCCCTTAATATTGTTACATGCAATCTTGAGTTTTCCCATACCAGACTGATGTCTGACGCTTGGTTTTTGTTTTCCCTAAAATCCTCACGTACTCCTTCGAGTAGGCTAAGTATGGCAGGTTTTACTTTGGATGCTTTATTGTTTGGAAGACGAGCTGGAGGCTTCCATTATCTGTCTACTTATTTCTATTTCAGTTGTACTATATTAGTTATGTACAAATCAGCATTGAGAGGACAGGCAGTTATAACTGTCCAGGATGATTATGGTACTTAGGTTATTGTAACTCTGTAATGCCTTTATTTAGAGTAACCCTTTGTACTTTGTTGATATTATATATTTCCGTTCCGCTGTGAGATTTTGATGTTCTATTCTTTTTTCCTTGTTCTACTTCTTTTTTTTTTTACCCAACAATTCGACTTTTCGGCACTTGGATGTTTGGCACACGAATACCGTGGATGGACTAAAGAAGAAGGATAAGTTCATTACACTAACTACATCCACGGTATTCGTGTGCCAAACATCCAAGTGCCGGAAAGTCGAATTGTTGGGTAAAATAAAAAAAAGTAGAACAAGGAAGAAAGAATAGAACATCAGAATCTCACAGCGGAACAGAAATATATAATATCAACAAAGTACAAAGGGTTACTCTAAATAAAGGAATTTCAGAGTTACAATAACCTAAGTACCATAATCATCCTGGACAGTTATAACTGCCTGTCCTCACAATGCTGATATGTACATGACTAATATAGTACAACTGAAATTGAAATAAGTAGATAGATAATGGAAGCCTCCAGCTCGTCTTCCAAACTTTAAAGCATCCAAAGTAAAATCTGCCATACTCAGCCTACTCGAAGGAGTACGTGAGGATTTTAGGGAAAACAAAAACCAAGCGTCAGACATCAGTCTGGTATGGGAAAACCCAAGATTGCATGTAACAATATTAAGGGGACCGTGCAGATAACTGCTCCGGTTTCTCCTCAAAAGAAACCAACCATTTATTAAGTTTACTATAGTTGTATTATAGATAATGTCTAGGGTGTAGAATATAAATAAATCACATAGATGGAATGGTTACATTCGACAACTATTAAGTGTACAAACAAAACCGCTAAGGTACGTTCGTATATTGGATTTTCCATTGGAGATCTCTCAATACAGATCCAAACTCCATGCACAAGGGTCAGAAAGTACCTCCGAGCATCGCATATCTCTAGATAAAATATACCATAAGGTAAACACAACTGGCCCACGCACGAAACACCGAAGTGCACCACGTGGAACTAAACATATCCAACTCCCGCACGCAGCTTTGAGGAGCTCCCGCACGATTCGATATAAGCATACACTAGATATGGAGTCAATCTATCCTGCCATAGATTAGCAAAACCTCAGATTGTGCTCCTACTCTGTTTTTAGCCATATCCGATGTCGAGTCTTTCACACGAGTCTTCATCACTCGAACATAACATGGATCCCAAATTGGATTCCTACTTCTCGAACAGATCACGAATCACTACTTTGATCTGAGCATCACGAGAAGTTTCCCAACCTTCATATAGATTCACTTTTCTTCTTCAACCGCTTCCAAAACGTAGAACTCGTACTCTAGTTTTGAAGTGGTATTCGATGAGTAAAACACTTATCGATCCCGGACTCTTCAAAACTAATCGATGAATTTCTGGTTAACTCAATTCCGGTTCTTTCAAAAGTAAGTGAATGCTAGAGACGTTTCATACCAACACTCCTTCCCGGGGGTTCTCATTGGTATGGAATCGTGAAGCTTTCCCGATACTTCTTAAGTTATAATGGTATAGTTCGATAATAGACTAATTGACTATCTAGTCAAAACAATAGCTTATAGAAACCATAGTTCGTGTACTTAACTCGTTTCCGACATTATCAACTTACCTATCCCTCAGTCAAGAGTGAGGCCAGGTAAGTTAGAGCACTGGTTGCATATCACCCCTTGCCTAGACACCCCATTCTTGACACTCACAGATAGATAAGCCTACTTGTCGGCTTATCAGAATTAAGCACAATATCCATGATATTCAATAAACAGGCAAGTAATCAATATGATTAACATGTTTCCAGCATTCCCAACCTATCTATTCCTCGGTGAAGAGGGAAGCCGGTAGGTTAGAGCTCTATTGCTCCATCCCTACTCGACATCAATCTTAACTCTCACAAATAGATAAGCCTACTTCGTTGGCTTATTAGTGTTAAGCATTATCAATTACCATTTAATCTAGTGACTTAATCATGACAAGGTTTAGCAATTCATAACCCTTTCTAACCTTCGTTTTATTTGAAAAGATATTTTAGAAAGAAGATACTTTAGAAAGAAGATATTTTGAAAAGAAGATATTTTAGAAAGAAGATATTTTAGAAAGAAGATATTTTAAAAAGAAGATATTTTAGAAAGAAGGTATTTTGAAAAGAAGATATTTTAGAAAGAAGATATTTTAAAAAGAAGATATTTTAGAAAGAAGATATTTTGAAAAGAATATATTTTGAAAAGAAGATATTTTATACTTTAAAATACTCTTGTAAGAATTAAGAAATAATTATAAAAAGATAAGACAAATTACATAAGCTTAAAGCGCCTTTACAGAACTTTAAAATCTAAAAACAAGGTTAAATGGGTACTTTTGCACTAGTGAAGTTTTGGTCATTTTTGATGGGTTACTTAGCATTTAACTATTCAATCACTTCAAGGTAGTAAACATACAAGTAAAACAAGATCTAATATGATAAGAAATCACTAAAGATGTCATTACAAAGTTCCATACAAAGTGTTGAAAACACAACAATTCAAACCGCATCTATAGCGACTATCGCTGTAAGTGCACTTTCAAGTTCAAGTCCACAATATGTTAATTCCCTACGAATCCTTATGTGCTTTGTTTCAAGTCCATTCCAATTGTTATACAAGTCAATTCAAGTCCAAATCCAAGTTCATTCAAGTCCATTTCAATTCATTAACATGGATCACATATGTTGCTTACTTTTAAAGTAAGAATCAAGTTAACATTTTTAACATAAGTTCTAATATTCAAGCAAGTTTAAGCATAGTAAAGGACATGCAAATGGTTTTTATTTGCTGTCCTAAATAGTGAGTAAACTCACTTTAGTTCTTAGCAAATCCAAGCTCCAATAATAAGAATAAATATCCAAGCTAGCAAGCTCCTTCCTTTCCTTGCTTTTCCTTGCTTTTCCTTGTATATAGCGCACGGCCTCAAATAGAAAATAGAGTGGTTCTTCGATTTTTCAACTTCTAACTAGCTAGAAGGTCTTGAAATGGTTTAAGAAGGCTACACTCAAAGTTTGAGTTGATTTTGAGTTGGTTTGAGTATAGTTTGTGAAAGTTAGTAAGGAAGAGAAAGAAGATGAAGATAAGACATTAAAGCTTCAATTTTTGCTTAGAAATTTTGTAAATGAAAAGAGAAGGTATGCCTCTTCTTTTATAGGAAAAGCAAGGTAAATGGGAAAAGACCTAAAAGCCCCTAAAACCCTAGTCTTATGTCATCTTGCTTATGTCATCTCGCTTATGTCTTCTTCCTTATGTCATCTTCCTTATTTCCTAAATATCTTGCGTATGTCATCTCACTTATGTCATCTTGCTTAGGTCATCATAAATATTTAGTTAACCCTAAATATGAAAAATATTTTTATTTGCTAATTACTTTACTAATGATTAATTAGAAACTCATTCAAATTCTCAACAACTTTTATTGAGAAAATAGCTATATATCGATAAAACAGTTTTCGGTCACATTTTCGACATTTTTCCAAAAAATATATTTTTGAAAAAAGTTTTCCGAAATGAGTTTAGGATCATTGAATATTAATTAAAATATGTTTAACAAGGTTATAAAATCACATTTAGAATATTTAACAATATTCCAAACTGTTACAATATTTGAAGATTAAGTGTTCAAATTTCCGGGTATTTACATGTGCGTTCAAATTCAATATATAGAGTTATATGTTGATTTTTACGAAAACCGATCGAAACGGCCGAACTGGCTTACGATACGTATCCGATTGTGTTCAGGATGGGGGTAATTAGCTATGGATGTCAAGCGGTGGGTCTCGTTTCGAGTTCGAAATCGAAGGTTACTTTTAAAAATTAAAGTAATTAAAATAAATATATATTATTATATTCTCACCCCTTATCTCCGTTCCTCTTCAAACCAGGCCCCCCCGTTCTATTCCATTCCAAAAAAAAAGAACCCTAATTGAATCGTGCGCCGCCTCCCCCTGGGTTCACCGCCGCCGCCCCTAGCCTGCGCCCCACCGCCGGACCTCGTCTTCGCCACCTCCAGCTCAGGCGCAAAAAACCCCCTCCTCTCCCCGTTGACCTCCTCTCCCTCTTCCCCCCTTTTTCTTGCTTCCAATCCGCCATACCCTGGCCTTCCACCTCCTCCGCCAGCGCCATAAGCCGCGCCCACCCAAACCCTCCGACCTTCGATGGTGACGCGCCCCCGATCCCAGAACCGACGTGGAAACCCCCTCTTCCATTTAATTGTATGTATTTCGATTTTTATAGAGGAAAAAAAATAAAAAAAATAAAAACTGAATTTTTATATGGATAAAAACTGAATTTTTATATGGATAAAAACTGAATATTTAAATGGTTAAAAATTGAATTTATATATGGTTAAAAACTGAATTTTCGTATGGGTAAAAACTGAATTTTTGTATGGAAAAAAACTGAATTTTTATATGGTTAAAAACTGGATTTTTATACGGTTAATGGAATAGAAAAGGTCAGATTTTTATATTAGAAAAGTTTGAATCTTTACATAGTTGAAATGGTGAAGTAAAAATGAGATTTTTATAAATGACGACATAGAGAATGAAAATATAATTTTTTATCTATATAGTAGCGATATAAAAATAGAATTTTTATCCATATAGCGTAGTTATAAAAATGTGATTTTCATATACATGGCAACAATATAAAAATGCGATTTTTATATATGTAGTGGCTATGGACAGTGAAATCGGCAAAAGGCGAACGCGGCGAAGATTTCTACATAAGAAGAGTCGTGGCGTTTGGTTTAGCTTATCGGTGAGAACTTCTCACTTTTAATTTAATTTTCTAGTTAAAATATATACTAGAATGCAGACGGTGTTTAGTAGCACCCGACACCCGCCGTCCACAGACCATGGACGGCTTGTATGCTTGTTTGTTTGATTTTGCTGTGTAGTTGATTGTGTTATGTGATGTGAAATTAAAATTAAACATTTATATAGTTAAAATATTTTATAGTTGAAATAGAATTTTTAACGTGTATCTAAAATGAAATTAATATAAACAAATCGAACGATTTGTTTATATACACGCATTTGACTGATATTGATTAGGACGATAAATTTTACACATCGCCCAACTACACAAATAAAATCTGTGTTTGATTGTTTGAAAACCCCACATGGGTATTGGGGTGATATATGACATACACTAATCCCAATAATTAGTTTTATGTCGATTGATTGATTGACTGACTGTTATAAGCGTTAAATATGTATATTTGATGTTTATACAGTGTAGAATGCACTTTGGATGATGGTTGATTATTTGTCATTGTCGATGTATACATGCGTTGTATGTAAATCCATAGAAGTAAAATTTATGGTAATTGATTGGGCCTCATTCCAGTTTTGAAATAGAATATTTGAAGAGAACTATTTGAATAAAATATTTGAATAGAAATATTTGAAAAAGAAATATTTGAAATAGAATATTTGAAAATAGAAATATATGAAGCCGTGTTGATTAGATTGACGCCATTTCGACGTGAACGATATTTATATCGATTTTATTCATTTTATAATGAGTATTGAAAGTGATTTCAAAATCGAATATTTTGAAATGAAATTCGAATTAAATTGAATTGAAATGAATTAAAATTCGAATTTAATTGAAACAAATTAGAATTCGAATTGAATTGAAACGAATTAGAATTCAAATAGAAAATAAAATGAATTCGAATCGAATTGAAATTGAATGGAAATTAATTTGAAATGAATTCGAATTGAAATTGAATATAAATTGAATTCAGATTGAAATTGAATAGAAATGAATTCGAATTGAAATTGAATTGAATTTAAAACAAACAGAAATTGAATGAAAAATCGATTTGAATTGAAATCAATTTGAAATGAATTTAAAACGAATTTATAAGGAAAAATTCAATTTTGATTTGAAATTGGAAAGGAAGTTGGAATCGTTTTGAAAACAAATTTAAAACGATTTATAAAATACGTTTTAAAAAGGAAATCAACAAAATATAATATATATATATATATATATATATATATATATATTATATATATATAATGGCCTGAATAGAACGCGCCGCGCCGCGGCAGTTCGCGAATTTCGACCATTGACTTCGAATGGATATTGCGGGAGATCCGACCGTCGGATTCTCCTAAAACCGGAACCGTTGGGTTCGTGTCGAAAATAGCTTTCTAATGAATATTTTAAAATAACAGTTGGATTTGGGATTATGTCCAAAACAAATTTGGAAAAGGTCGATGTAAGTGCAGTTTGATGGCCGTTGATGGAAATCGACTGTACGGGCCTTGATAAAATTATTAAAAATAGTAATAATTTGTGTAAAATCATAAGAAATGATTTTAGAAAAATTGGGATGAAAAAACTCCATATTTGAAAAGATAAAAATAGATTTTTATCATAATGAACTAGTTTTGAACTAGAATTATAATTCTATTTATTTTTAAATAGATAAATTGAATTTGAAATGGGTTTTAAATTGAACCAGAATTTCCAATAACTGAATTGGAATGGATTTGAATCGAAATTGTCTTTGGAATATTTCGATGTTGGATTTCGTGATGATACAGGTATTATTATGGGAATTTGAAAGATATATTTATATCGTTAT
This sequence comes from Allium sativum, assembly GCA_030737875.1. Taxonomy (NCBI): domain Eukaryota; kingdom Viridiplantae; phylum Streptophyta; class Magnoliopsida; order Asparagales; family Amaryllidaceae; genus Allium; species Allium sativum. The sequence continues at coordinate 13,256 of JASFAX010003159.1, forward strand.
TTCCAATACGATATATGTTGGTCGTAGAATTTGATATTGAATATAAGCCGATATATTTTCTATTCAGAGCCTTTTATTTAATATCAAATGTGATTTGGGTTTGTCATGAGTGGTGTCTTCATTATCACTGTTCTTAAGCCCAGTTGAGAGAAAGAATAAATCTTTTTTAATGAAGTGTACCAATTAAATGATATTTAATTGGAATTGAATTGGTTTTGATTTTTGGGTTTATCATGAATAGTGTTTTAAATGACACTGGTTCTTTAACCCGACAATTAATGGAATGTGAATTTGGGTTGTCGTGAACGGTATCTTCAATAATACTGTTCTTAGACCCAATGGAGTTAAGAAAATCTGAATCTAATTGGAGATTAGTAAAGTTGAATGGTTTCTGGGGTATTGATCTGATGTTGGTTTCGGCCTTCGGGGTTAATACTTAGGTAATTGTTCCCTTACTAATTTACGGTTAGGGACTGACTGAAATGTGATGTGATTTTGGGGTTTATCATGAACCTTGTTTTAAATGACACTGATTCTTTAACCCAGTCAAAGATTAAAACTAAGTGGAGTTTTAATGATTCTTTAATTAGATTGAAAAGATCGAGAATGGAGTATCACCAGTTTTGCTCTAGGCGATAGTTAAATCTTCAATTAGATTTGAACGTGAAATGGTAATTGAATTTACCGATAACATCGTGGTGTTAGATATGAAGTATTACCAGTTTTACTTCATGGGATGAATAGGTTGGGGTTGGGAAATTCAACAATTGATTACTTCGGTAAGGTTCGTTAATCCCGACTAGTTTGGATAAACAAAAATTTGGTTTGAATTGATTTTCAAAGGATGGTTAAAGAATAAATTTAAAAGAATTTATCTTTGATAAAATTAATGGGAACCTTTCCCTAAGAATGTGAAATTTAGAAACTAACTGTAGGTTAGCTAAGCAGAACGGTTTCCTGGGTATTGATCTGATGTTGGTTTCGGCCTTCGGGGTTAATATTTGGGGAATTATTCTCTTGCTAATTTACGGTTAGTGACTGATGAATTGGAATGAGGCGTATGTTGTGTTTGTTGTAACACATGTTTATTATATACGCGAGTTATTCAGAAAGACCGGGTTTATCCCATTCTGAATAACTGATTCGACGTGGTGTCGAAGATGAAGACGTTGGTTGAAGACCGGAGGTCTTCACGTCGTTTGGGTGGTTACTGATGATCTTGATTGGGCCGTACACCCAAGAGGAGGGAATCAGTTAGTGGTCGTCCAGACGTACTTGGAGATCGATGGATATGCGAGGTACTAAGTGCCTCCGGTTTCATTCAGACCCAGAACGAACTTGTAAATGGACTGTGTGTCTGACATTGGATATCATTCTGTGTGATTGATGGATATCGGTTGCATGGAGTGGTTTGCCTGTGTGGCATGCTAAGATGCAAATGATCAAGACTTCTGTTGAAAAGCAGAGTTTTGTGGTTGATGATCAAAGAACGGCCTGTGTGGCATAGCATTGTGTAGCGTTGATTCGCGACCCTCACACCCCGGTTGTGAACCAGAAACGGGAGAAGGACCTCAGGGTGGGCATGCGTTTCTTTCAAGCTAGAAGTGGCATCAGTGCTTTTACACGCCCTGACGAGTTTGACTAATGTGGTTGTTGCTGTTGCGAGGCGCCTCAGTTATATCGGTCGATCCGGGACCGATGGAGTCATTCGTTGGCTCATTTACATCCCATAGTGTGGGGAAACGCGGTGTTCAGGCATTTTAATCCACATCGGTGGACCGGCCCTGACGATCTAAAGGCTTGACCGAGTACTTGCCTGAGACACGGGCTAGAGCGTCTCGAATTCGGTGGAGGACGATCCCTTGCCTCAATTCACAGATGGAAATCCAACTTCCAATACGAGACGTATCGATTTTAGTTGTAATCCTATATATGGCGATATAGTGCGATGGGGCGCTTATGCCGTCTATGATTGATACTTATGATTTGAAGTTGTTTTATACACTATGCACTTATAATAGTATCAAATGATTTGTTTTAAACGTATCAAGCATTCTTGGCTATTATAAGGTAAAAACCCTATCCTCCGGCTTGCGTTGCATTGTGTGATGGGACCTGGGTCTTATAATAGACTCGTTGTTCTTTATTAAGCATTGCGCTGTTTTGTTATATGCACTGGTATTCTTGGGAGGAAACCTGTTCCGTGTTATACGGCATGGTCCCTTGATTTATTGTAACACCCCATGTCCATTAATGTCACTCACAAAGGGAATGCATTAACTTCCATGGAGGTTTTAAGTGAATATAGAACAGAAAAATTACAACAAGATAGATAATAAGTAGTACTTGGAAATCTAAAACTTCATTTTATTGCAGCGGAATTTAAACATGTTTATTACATCATAATACCATAATCAGAGTCAAGTACAATATCCATCTTTTAAAACAAAATACATAACCCCATTACACAAATAGCCATTAAAGAAGATAACAAGCTGCCAATCAAACTCCACTAGAGCTGGGTCTAACCTGAGGACTTGGAGGGGGAAAAGGATAGAGATGGAGGGAGTCAGACATAAAGTCTGGCGAGTATGATAATTCTAACAATACTATTATCAAAATAACTAGACTAAGGCATAAGCTGGAAGAAAAGTAAATGTCTATGAACTGTTAGGTACGGAAGAGCAGATAAAGATAATCGTTAAAGATAACATTAAGGACAACGTTAAAGGCATACCTAATTACTAACGAATAATTACTACACTGCACCGCACCAATTACTACACTGCACCGCACCAGTCACCCTAAAGGTTGATCCCACTCACTTCACTAGAAGTTATATAAATAGCCTTGCGTACCCCTAGCTGACTACAAAGGTGCCGTCTGCCCCTATCTCCACTAGGTGTACCCCACTACCACTTAGAAATTTTATAAGTAACTTCGTGTACCCCTAGCTGACTACATAGGTGCCGTCTGCCCCTATCTCCACTAGGTGTACCCCAACTACCCACTTTCTATCGGCTCCCTAATCGTAGATACCCGTGCTGGCCCCACAGTGGGGTGTATCACTCCCCTAAAGTGGCAACCCGACACAACTTGAGAATGCACGGCTTATACCTACACGATGCAACAACGTCTTACCTACTAGCCCGGGTCCACACACGCATATGAAACCCGTTGGACTTGCGTTGCCACCGCTCCCCGTTTTGGCCTCTTACAGTCAAACCCAGTATGCGTGTCCCGTCCTCGACTTGGGTCGAGCCCATAAAGATACGTTTTGGGATACTGGTTGAAATGGGCCACCACAAGCTACCCACCTAAGCTTGTCACCATTAGTATATCCCACTTAACCCTCTTAGTCATGTTCTTTTACATGTGTGTTTGGTTAAGTCTTACTAATCGTATTTCACATGCCACTAAGGGCACCCACTAGATTCCTCATGCCACCCAAGGCACCTACTTAACCCCCATGTTCCACCTTACATGTTTATCTAGTTAAGTATTTTCTTAATTCATTCAGGCCATAACCTCATAAAGACCTCTCACATTAGACTGACATTTATGGCAGCTGGATTTGCCGGGCAGGTCCGGGCAGTCTTACACCATAAAAGAGCCTAACCTCGTGTCTTTACAACTGTTATGCTTTAGTTTAGGCCTAGGACCTCTCACATTGGGCTGACATTTGTGACCACTGAATTTGCCGAGCGGTTCCGGGCAGTTTTACGTCACAAACGAGTCCAACCTCGTGTCCTAAGCATTGATTGACAACTTTAAATCTTTTACCCCAGTTTTAATAATTCCCTATCCAAATTATTAATTAAGTCCACTTTTATTGATGTCTATAATTGACTCAATTATGGTCATCCACTCATGGTATGCAAAATCATATCAATTGCACCCCAACATCTTATTATTAAATCCTTAATATTACCCCTACCCCACGTTTATACGTTCGTTTATTCGATGCAGAATATATGTTAAACTCGAATAGTCTAACTCATAGCACAAAAATAGATTATCACAACTTATAGGTAATTAAAATGAATCTAATCATAATAGGGGTGAAACTTGCATTAACTACACAGGTTAAGGATCTAAAGGTGTCAACTTGTTAAATGTCACAATTTACATGACATAATCATAACCCAAATTTGTGTATATACTTGCATATTGGGTTTTAGACAACATAATGATGGTGTGAACTAGCATAGAATTTCACATATGTCATAGCATAATTCTAGATGTCATAATAGATGTCATGGCATATGTTAATAACTTTTCACTAATCAACCTAAACCTACATACATGGTTTGTCATATAGATCAACATAACCCAAACATGACGATTTGATTAACATGAACTAACTAGCATAGTCAATAACATCATGACTTTATAACATGTATGATTCATCTCCATTTAGCATAGAAAACTACAACCTATACAATATCATCAAAGCATGATTTACAATATATAGGATACAATCATCACATAGCATAGGATTTATAACATACATGATAGCATAAGGTCTACAACAACACATATGATAATCCACATCATTCACCTATAATCCATTCATGACTTAATCGAATTAGTTTAACAATAATCTTGTTAAGATTATCATACTCACAATTTTGAAGAGAAAGATAGACTAGATTTGCTTTAGAGTTGAGTAGAATTAGGTTTTGATTAGCTTTTCTTCCTTCTTAGTTGGCGGCGGCTAGACTGAGTTCCATGGCGGCGGTATGACGGTAGCTATTCTATTTTTCATATGAATTAGGGTGAGAGACTACCTAGCTATTTATAGAGTTAGGATTTATCTTAGACCGTCAGATCAACTCAGAACTAATCCCATCCAACCAGATTAGGTCAAAAACCCTAATGGGTCATCACTCAGTCAAAAACAGGCTCAGCCAAAACCCTAGTCGACTGACCAGGTCGACACTATAGTCGACCTGGGGTTGGGGGGGGGGGGGTAGGTCGACACTAGTGTCGACCCCCCAATCGACCTGCCTGGGCGGGGATTTTTCCGCCCAGCCCTCTTCTGCACTTTTCTGTTTGAATTTTAAATTTTCATGCGAGCTGTTTTGAATTTTACGAAACTTCCGATGGCCATAACTTCTTCAAACGAAGTCCAATTCACGCAAACTCGGACTCTATTTCGGCCAGAATTCCGAGATGAACACAATGGCGCAACCCGTTTCCCACAATTCTCAAGTCTGAGATTTGTTATTCTTTAATTTGTGAATATTAATATTAAAAGAATTACGGGGTGTTACATTCTCTCCTCCTTAAAGGATTTCGTCCCCGAAATCTTCAAGTTAAGAAGAATGTACATCCAAACATACAAACAACCATCTACTCAACCATCAAACACAGGCATCCATTGTCCTTATAGACTTCTAATGCTCTTATGTTTAAATGCACAGTGTGTGTATATGTCCATATCTAATGCAAAATCAGGTGGTCCACTGATTCAGTTGACCTCTTTAATGCAAATCATGATAGTGCCATGCGTCCATTATGTATGCAAAAGTTCCTTAATGCTACATATTATCTCTATATGCGTGCACAATCATCATCTGAATGCAGCATCCATATGATAATACAATCGTCATACATCCATTTTACTAAATACATCCATTTATATGCAATATGCAGTATGAAGTGACTGAGCTGATCTAGTGCCTAATAGTGTGTGTATATGCATCCACGAGCAACCACAAGCAAACACTTGCACCCACTTTGCATCCATCATACATAACATGTCTCAAACACATGTTTCAACCATAGGATTATCCTAACTAAAGGTCAAAGATACTAGCGAGAGGATACGCTAAAGGTAAGATAAGTACAAGATAAGTGATAAAGGAGAAATTAAAGGACATACCCTCAAAAAGTAAAGGGTATCGTGAACGCGTCTTCTCTTCTGTCTCCCAAGTAGCGTTGCTCTCATCATCTCCCCATTGTACTTTGACTAGTCTGACCTCTCGATTTCTCAGCTTCTTAATCTCCGACCCAAGAATGCATGTAGGAGCTTGTCGGATCGTCGCATCACGCTCTATCTCCACCTCTCTAAGCAAGCTCGGCTCTACCACTTCCGCGGTCTCGTGCAAGCACTTCCTCAAATGTGATACATGGAATACGTCGTGTACACCACTAAGTCTCTACGGCAACTCCACTCTATACGCTATCTGCCCAATCCTTTCCTTAATAGGAAACGGCCCTACGAACCTTGGTACTAACTTCCCAATGGACCCAAAGCGAACAACGTTCCGTAATGGAGACACTTTGATAAAGACCATGTCCCCAACATCAAATTCAAGATCCGTCCTCCTCTTATCCACATAAGATTTTTGCCTATCTTGCGCTGCTTTCATCCTCCTTCGAATCAAGTCGATCTTCTCCGAAGTCTCCCTAATCATATCGGGCCCAAGTAAGATCTTATCCGTAGATTCCCACCAACATGTGGGTGCACGACAAGGTCGTCCATAAAGAGCTTCGAAACGTGCCATGCCAATGCTAGACTGAAAGTTGTTATTATATGCGAACTCCACCAATGGAAGATGATCTTCCCATGTACCCCAAAGTCTAGGATATATAGCCTCAAAAGGTCCTCTAGAATACGATTCACCCTCTCGGTCTGGCCGTCCGTCTGAGGATGATATGCGGTGCTCAAACATAACTGAGTCCCTACCGCTTCTTGCAAGCTTCTCCAAAATTCGCTAGTGAAAATAGGATCGCGGTCGCTCACTATGCTAGAAGGAACACCGTGCAAACGAACTATTTCTTGGACGTATACAGAAGCTAACCATGGAGCAGTCCTCTTACTCTTCACGGGAATGAAATGGGCGCTCTTAGTAAGTCTATCTACTATGACCAAATCCCCGTATTACCCTTCCTCGATCTCGGTAATCCGTCAATAAAGTCCATCGAGACGCTTTCCCACTTCCATAGTGGAACGTCCAATGGGTGAAGCAACCCACCGGGTTTCTTTTGCTCCGCTTTTACTTGTTGGCACACCAAGCATCTACCGACGTACTCGGCCACATCTTTCTTCATGTCGTCCCAAAAGTAGACTCATCTCATGTCCATGTACATCTTGTCCCCGCCGGGATGAATTGTCATCTTCGAACGATGTGCATCGTCAAGAATGGTCTTCCTTAGGTCATCGTCTTTAGGTACACAAAGTCTACCGTCCCTACGTAACCAACCCTTATCTTCTAGGGTATACCTACGGAGATGGCTTGATGACTCCCCTCTTTTGAGCTTTTCTACTAACTCAACCAACTGTGGGTCATCTCGTTGTGCCTTGCCAATCCGTCCTAAAAGCGTAGGTCTAACCTCCAAGGATGGTAGCAAACCGGGTACGAAGTCAACTGAAGGTCTAAAATCAAACATAGAGATGAACTCTAAACTTCGCCGCTCAACAAACAACGGACTCAAGGACAATCTTTTCCTACTTAATGCATCCGCCACCACGTTACCCTTGTTAGGGGTATATGCTATCTCGAAATCGTAGGACGCCAAGAACTCCATCCACCCTAACATATCTCCCTTCCCTAGAGACCACATGCCCTAAGTTCCTCACTTCCTTCCTCCAAGAATGGTATCTTGGAGAACTTAGCTTTAAGCTGGTGCACTTGTAGGGTCCCTAAGCTTTCCCTAAGATGTAGGGCATGCTCTTCTCTGCTTCTGGAGAAAACCAGGATATTATCTCATGTAAAATCGTCACAACTATCCATCTCTCACGTAGACCATCCTAGTCGAATTCGACATCCCCCAAGTGCAAGCCCCAAAGGCCTAAACCAATATCAGACAAACACCCAAGGGATACCTCCGAATTCAGACGACCTACGTGAGATGATACTAGTAAGATGGTCAATCAATTGAGCACTTGACCGACTCTGGCCGTCCTTGCCAGTCTTGTTCCACAACTACCGCTGATTACATAACGGGCTTTGTTTAATCTATTAAGCACATGTGAAAACTTATTTCGCGCCTATGGGTAAACCCCGCACTTTAACAACGACGTCTCCATACTCACGGACCACACAAACAGATTCCTAATCCTCGTTAGATGCGTCAGAAGATTCTAGGCAGCTAAGCATCACTGAACCCCTAGTGTCACAAGAAATATGAGGGTTTTTCTACAACGAATCAATAGTCTAACTACTCTCCTTTCACAGTCTAGGATGGCACCCCGCTTGGCTAGCTAATCCACCCCTAGAATCAAACTATAGCCCGTGAAACAAAGGACAAAGGCGTTGCATTCAAACTCAATGCCCATGATAAACAATCTCAAATCCCGATAAATCATAGAAAGATGAGCCGAACCACCAATAGGATTTGAGACTACTAAGGGATCAGTAACAAGACTAGTATCTAGGTGCAGTGTTTCAACTAATGATGTAGAAATAAACGAATGCGATGTGCCCGAATCGAATAAGGTACGGACAGGGTGATCAAACAGAAAAACTAAGCTTTCAACAGAAATAGTTCTACCTCGTTCTTGCAGCGGTGGGACCACGAGAGCCTGAACTTGTCCCCTTGCCTGCCTTGGTGCCATAAGAGCCTGCACCTGTCCTCCCGAGGTAGACCCTGCCCTCTTCCCCTTCTTTGGGCAGTCCTTCACTAGATGTCTCGCTTCGCCACAGTGAAAACAACCCGTCTTCTTCTTCTTCCTACAATCTTTGCTTAGATGGCCGGGTGTCCCATAGTTAAAGCATTTCTTCTTCCCCTTAGCATTGTTGCCTTTGCCACCCTTATTTTGATCCCCTTTCTTCTCGGGTGCCTTATCAGCTTTAGTGCCTTTCTCCTCGTGCATGAGTGCCATGTCTACTAGCTTCTCAAATGTGGCCCCTATAGGGATGTGGGTCATAGCCAACCCTTGCAACGGTTCATTCAATCCATTAACGAGCCTCAGAGCCTTCTTCTCCGGCGTGTTCACTAAGTCTAAGCCAAACCTTGCTAACTGATTAAATTTGTTAACATATTCTTTCACTGATGAGTTTTCTTGCTTTAATGTCAAGAACTTTTCCATATATAGATTCTCTTCTGCCCTTGAGAGAAACTTCGCTTCAAACCTATGTCTGAAATCCGCTCAAGAATCAACAGGACGCTCCCCATTAGTGACCTCCCACCAGAACGAGGCCTCTCCCCATTAACCAAGATGCTAATCTGACTCTCCTACCTTCTTCCACTTCAAAGATTTCTAGCAATTCTTCTACCTCCTTAAGCCAATCTCTAGCTTCCACAAACGTTTCTGACCCTTGAAAAGGTTTTCCACCCATAGCCTTAAATTCCTTGCATGTCTTTGCAAAAGTATCAACGCGAGGAGGAGGAGGAGGAACGGGTGCAACTGGTGGTGGAGGAACATTGGCTGGACCTGCAGCGGCCCTAGCCTCTAACAACCTCCTATACCAACCTGGTATCGTTACACCATCCGGAAGGTTAAGATTTTCAGCCATGCTGAAACGAAAAAGGAAAGTTTCAAAATGGAGAATTCGAAAGATAAAGATATGGCTATTGGGGATTATGTTTTTCTTTAAAACTTTCCTCTTTAAATTACTCATTAAGACATGTTTTTGAAAATACTTCTTCCAAAAATACTTTTAGAAAAATAGTTTTTTCTAAAAATTTAATTTGTTCTGGTAACCTTAAGCTCTGATACCACGTGTAACACCCCACGTCCATTAATGTCACTCACAAAGGGAATGCATTAACTTCCATGGAGGTTTTAAGTGAATATAAAACAGAAAAATTACAACAAGAAAAATAATAAGTAGTACTTGGAAATCTAAAACTTCATTTTATTGCAGCGAAATTTAAACATGTTTATTACATCATAATACCATAATCAGAGTCAAGTACAATATACATCTTTTAAAACAAAATACATAACCCCATTACACAAATAGCCATTAAAGAAGATAACAAGCTGGACTTTACTTCAACGGTCCAAGCTTTCCAAAGAGAGATGAAGCGATCCAATCAAACTCCACTAGAGCTGGGTCCAACCTGAGGATCTGGAGGGGGAAAAATGATAGAGATGGAGGGGGTCAGACATAAAGTCTGGCGAGTATGATAATTCTAACAATACTATTATCAAAATAACTAGACTAAGGCATAAGCTGGAAGACAAGTAAATGTCTATGAACTGTAAGGTATGGAAGAGCAGATAAAGATAATCGTTAAAGATAACGTTAAGGACAACGTTAAAGGCATACCTAATTACTAACGAATAATTACTACACTGCACCGCACCAATTACTACACTGCACTGCACCAGTCACTCTAAAGGTTGATCCCACTCACTTCACTAGAAGTTATATAAATAGCCTTGCGTACCCCTAGCTGACTACATAGGTGCCGTCTGCCTCTATCTCCACAAGGTGTACCCCACTACCACTTAGAAATTTTATAAGTAACTTCGTGTACCCCTAGCTGACTGCATAGGTGCTGTCTGCCACTATCTCCACTAGGTGTACCCCAACTATCCACTTTCGATCGGCTCCCTACTCGTAGATACCCGTGCTGGACACACAGTGGGGGTGTATCACTCCCCTAAAGTGGCAACCCGATACAACTTGAGAATGCACGGCTTATACCTACACGATGCAACAACATCTTACCTACCAGCCCGGGTCCACACACGCATATGAAACCCGTTGGACTTGCGTAGCCACCGCTCCCCGTTTTGGCCTCTTACAGTCAAGCCCAGTATGCGTGTCCCGTCCTCGACTTGGGTCGAGCCCACAAAGATACGTTTTGGGATACTGGTTGAAATGGGCCCCCACAAGCTACCCACCTAAGCTTGTCACCATTAGTATATCCCACTTAACCCTCTTAGTCATGTTCTTTTACATGTGTGTTTGGTTAAGTCTTACTAATCGTATTTCACATGCCACTAAGGGCACCCACTAGATTCCTCATGCCATCCAAGGCACCTACTTAACCCCCATGTCCCACCTTACATGTTTATATTGTTAAGTATTTTCTTAATTCATTCAGGCCATAACATCATAAAGACCTCTCACATTAGACTGACATTTATGGCAACTGGATTTGCCGGGCGGATCCGGGCAGTCTTACACCATAAAAGAACCTAACCTCGTGTCTTTACAACTGTAATGCTTTAGTTTAGGCCTAGGACCTCTCACATTGGACTGACATTTGTGACCACTGGATTTGCCGGGCGGTTCCGGGCAGGTTTACGTCACAAACGAGTCCAACCTCGTGTCCTAAGCATTGATTAACAACTTTCAATCTTTTTCCCCAGTTTTAATAATTCCCTATCCAAATTATTAATTAAGTCCACTTTTATTGATGTCCATAATTGACTCAATTATGGTCATCCACTCATGGTATGCAAAATCATATCAATTGCACCCTAACATCTTATTATTAAATCCTTAATATTTCCCTTACCCCACGTTTATACATTCGTTTATTCGACGCAGAATATACGTTAGACTCGAATAGTCTAACTCATAGCACAAAAATAGATTATCACAACATATAGGTAATTAAAATGAATCTAATCATAATAGGGTGAAACTTGCATAAACTACACAGGTTAAGGATCTAAAGGTGTCAACTTGTTAAATGTCACAATTTACATGACCTAATCATTACCCAAATTTGTGTATATACTTGCATATGGGGTTTTAGACAACATAATGATGGTGTGAACTAGCATAGAATTTCACATATGTCATAGCATTATTCTAGATGTCATAATAGATGTCGTGGCATATGTTCATAACTTTTCACTAATCAACCTAAACCTACATACATGGTTTGTCATATAGATCAACATAACCCAAACATGATGATTTGATTAACATGAACTAACTAGCATAGTCAATAACATCATGACTTTATAACATGTATGATTCATCTCCATTTAGCGTAGAAAACTACAACCTATAAAATATCATCATAGCATGATTTACAACATATAGGATACCATCATCACATAGCATAGGATTTATAACATACATGATAGAATAAGGTCTACAACAACAAATATGATAATCCACATCATTCACTTATAATCCATTTATGACTTAATCGAATTAGTTTAACAATAATCTTGTTAAGATTATCATACTCACAAATTTGAAGAGAAAGATAGACTAGATTTGCATTAGAGTTGAGTAGAATTAGGTTTTGATTAGCTTTTCTTCCTTCTTAGTTGGCGGCGGCTAGACTGAGTTCCATGGCGGCGGTATGACGGTAGCTATTCTATTTTTCATATGAATTAGGGTGAGAGACTACCTAGGTATTTATAGAGTTAGGATTTATTTTAGACCATCAGATCAACTCAGAACTAATCCTAGCCAACCAGATTAGGTCAAAAACCCTAATTGGTCTTCACTCAGTCAAAAACAGGCTCAGCTAAAACCCTAGCCGACTGACCAGGTCGACACCCAAGTCGACACTACAGTCGACCTGGGGGTGGGGGGGGGGGGGGTAGGTCGACACTAGTGTCGACCCCCCCAGTCGACCTGTCTGGGCGGGAATTTTCCCGCCCAGCCCGCTTCTGCACTTTTCTGTTTGAATTTTAAATTTTCCTGCGAGCTGTTTTGAATTTTCTGAAACTTCCGATGGCCATAACTTCTTCATACGAAGTCCAATTCACGCAAACTCGGGCTCTATTTCGATCAGAATTCCGAGACGAACATAATGGCACAAACCGTTTCCCATAATTCTCACGTCTGAGATTAGTTATTATTTAATTTGTGAATATTAATATTAATAGAATTACGGGGTGTTACATTTACCGAACTTTAAAATAAAGATTAATAACTGTTTTAGTTCTCACACCAGTCACATGACTGACCTGGAGTTTATTGTTTTAACCTAAACTCTGGGTGCCCCTATTTTCCGCACGGGCAGCTAGTAGTTTTGGTTTTGCAGATTTATATTCGTAGGATCCTGGTTTACAGCTGGAATGATATCCGGAAAGCATTGTATCCGTATATCTCCTTCAGTTGTGTATTGTATTATTTTCTACTGCTATGTAATTTATTGCAATATCTGATATTTGGTAAATGTGTAATATTGATTTATACTCTGTATATTCTTGTATTCTGATGGAATTGTTGTAATTGACAATGAAATGTTCTTCTGTCTGGATTTTATTTTGTCGTGTTCTCAAAACAATCAGACGTTTCGAACGGTCTGGGTAGGTTTAGAGACTGATTCGGATCGAGCAAAATTCTTGGTTATAACAGCTTGGTATCAAGGCTATGGTTTACAGAGCTCAGAGAACAAGACACGTTAGAACCATACGAAAGAATTCATCAGAGATTGGATTAGTAATATCCAATGAGAATGACTCATTAGAGATGGGATCAGTAGTATCCTAGAACGAGTGTAAAGAGTATATTTTTAAAAAATGAAAACAAATTTTGTTTTGAAAATTTAAATCAATTATTCATATTTGTATATTTATTTTATATTGAATTTGGACAATCCAATATATAAAGATTTTGCCTATATGCCTTGCAAACGTGTATTCGAAGTTTTAATGTACTGGATAGTTACAGAATCACGCTCTAGTTGCCCGGGGATAATTCTGGTGATGGGGCACCATTGCCAGTATTTATATTCGAGCGACGAAAGTGAGATTTCTATATATTTCCAATTGACTGGTGTGAGAACCAGAACTAGATAGGGCCTATTGTAGTGATTTGGCATCAAAAATCTGATTTTTAGACTATGTATCAAAGTTGTGTGATTGAAAATATAATCAACTAATTGATTGATGATTGTGTTATTGATTATTGGTTGATTAATTAAAATGTTGAACCTTCAACCAAATTGAATCAAATAGTGAGTTGTATTGAAAATTAGTCGCATTTGCTTGCATATACATGTACTTACATTGAACAGGTCATTGCAAGGAGGTTAGAGCAGAAGAATAAAATTGTTTGCCCGACAAATAGGTACATATTTACCATAATTAACTGTTTTGTTTTGGTGATGATGATTTTATGAGCCGATTAGCTAGTCGCTTGGCTTTTTCCTTTTCTTTTGGATTGAAGAAGGCTATGGGAGGCTTTATGAAATATCTAGAAGTCCCCGGTGCAGGGGAGGTTATGGCGAAATTTTTTGAAAATTTAGGGTGTTAGCCAAATTTCTGAAAAATCTGAAAAGTTCTTAGAAACTGAAAAGTTGAAGAAATAAGAACTTAAGCCGTAAAGAAAGCAATGGAAGTTGAGTTGATTAGTTAAACAACTTTCGGCTTCGTTCCTTTTCGGGGACGAAAAGTTTTAAGTGGGGGAGATTGTAATAACCCGGAAATCTGGGCCAATTTAAATTTTTTATTTTGGCAATTTTAGCGGATTTTGATTATTTAAAATGAATTATTTTAAATAATATCGACGAGAAATTTATTTTGAATAGAATTAGAACATATATATTTATATACGTCGTCGTTAGAATATAAATATTTATTTATAATTATAAAAGGAATTGAAAATGGCACGGTAGTTCGATAATTCGATTTCAAATTTCAAATGAGTGTATAGGATTCAAAATAAACTGGATTTTAGTGAAACCAAAAATATCAAAATCTATTTGAGAATATCTTTCCAACGAATATGAAAAATTGAAATTCATAGCGGGGATCAAAAGATATGTCGTGTTGAAAATTCTGAATAGTCGCTACGGAATTCAGGCCCTTAAAAATGGAAATTTTGCAAACGAACTCGGATTTTGACGAAACCACTTTTGTTGGGTCCATGATGTTATGTTATTGCTAGATTCCGAAATTTATAATTTTTTGAATCAATTTGTGAGCGTGGCAAAGGAAAACGTGTTTGACCAGTTTCAGTTGATTTTAATCGACTGGAAAATGGCCATTTTTAAATGGTCTCAGAATTCGACGAAATTAGTTTTTTTAGGACCGTATCGTCAATACGAAGGTAGAAAATATTTTTTGAGGATTTTTCGAGGCCGTATGTGGCCCGACAAATTGAAACGTGCGTTCAAATTCAATATATAGTGTTATATGTTGATTTTGACGAAAACCGATCGAAACGGCCGAACCGGCTTACAATACATATCCCATTGTGTTCGGGATGGGGGTAATTAGCTATGGATGTTAGGCGGTGGGTCTCGTTTAGAGTTCGAAATTGAAGGTTACTTTTGAAAATTAAATTAATTAAAATAAATATATATTATTATATTCTCCGCCCCTTATCTCCTTTCCTCTTCAAACCAGGCCCCCCCGTTCTATTCCATTCCAAAAAAACCTAATTGAATCGCGCGCCACCTCCCCCTGGGTTCACCGCCGCCGCCCCTAGCCTGCGCCCCACCGCCGGACCTCGTCTCCGCCACCTCCAGCTCAGGCGCAGAACCCCGTTGACCTCCTCCCCCTTTCCCCCCTTTTTCTTGCTTCCAATCTGCCATACCTTGGCCTTCCACCTCCTCAGCCAGCGCCATAGGCCGTGCCCACCCAAACCCTCTGACCTTCGATGGTGACGCACCCCCGATCACAGAACCGACGTGGAAACCCCCTCTTCCATTTAATTGTAAGTATTTCGATTTTTATAGAGGGAAAAAAATAAAAAAATAAAAACTGAATTTTTATATGGATAAAAACTGAATTTTTATATGGTTAAAAACTGAATTTTTGTATGGATAAAAACTGAATTTTTGAATGGACAAAAATTAAAATTTTATATTGTTAAAAAATGGATTTTTATATGGTAGTCGAATAGAAAAGGTCAGATTTTTATATTAGAAAAGTTTGAATCTTTATATAGTTGAAATGGTGAAGTAAAAATGAGATTTTTATATATGAAGACATAGAGAATGAAAATATAATTTTTTATCTATATAGCAGCGATATAAAAATAGAATTTTTATCCATATAACGTAGTTATAAAAATGTGATTTTCATATACATGGCAACAATATAAAAATGTGATTTTTATATATGTAGTGGCTACGGACTGTGAAATTGGCAAAAGGCGAACGCGGCGAAGATTTCTACATAAGAAGAGTCGTGGCATTTGATTTAGCTTATCGGTGAGAACTTCTCACTTTTAATTTAATTTTCTAGTTAAAATATATACTCGGATGCAGACGGTGTTTAGTAGCACCTGACACCCGTCGTCCATAGAACATGGAGGCTTGTATGCTTGTTTGTTTGATTTTGCTGTGTAGTTGATTGTGTTATGTGATGTGAAATGAAAATAAAATATTTATATAGTTAAAATATTTTATAGTTGAAAATAGAATTTTAACGTGTATTTAAAATGAAATTAATATAAACAAATCGAACGATTTGTTTATATACAAGCATTTGGTTGAGATTGATTGGGACGATAAATTTTACACATCGCCCAACTGCACAAATAAAATCTGTGTTTGATTGTTTGAAAACCCCACTCGGGTATTGGGGTGATATATGACATACACTAATCCCAATAATTAGTTGTATGTCGATCGATTGATTGACAGACTGTTATAAGTGTTAAATATGTGTATTTGATGCTTATATAGTGTAGAATGCACTTTGGATAATGGTTGATTATGTGTCATTGTCGATGTATACATGCATTGTATGTAAATCCATAGAAGTAAAATCTATGGTAATTGATTGGGCCTCATTCCAGTTTTGAAATAGAATATTTGAAGAGAACTATTTGAATAAAATATTTGAATAGAAATATTTGAAAAATAAATATTTGAAATAGAATATTTGAAAATAGAAATATATGAAGCTGTGTTGATTAGATTGACGCCATTTCGACATGAACGATATTTATATCGATTTTATTCATTTTATAATGAATATCGAAAGTGATTTCAAAATCGAATATTTTGAAATGAAATTCGAATTAAATTGAATTGAAACGAATTAGAATTCAAATTTAATTGAAATGAATTATAATTTGAATTGAAACGAATTAGAATTCGAATTGAATTGAAAATAAAATGAATTCGAATCGAATTGAAATTGAATGGAAATCATTTTGAAATGAATTCGAATAGAAATGAATTCGAATTGAAATTGAATATAAATTGAATTCGGATTGAAATTGAACAGAAATGAATTCGAATTGAAATTGAACTGAATTGAAAAAGAACAGAAATTGAATTAAAAATCTATTTGAATTGAAATCAATTTGAAATGAATTTAAAATGAATTCATAAGGAAAAATTCAATTTTGATTTGAAATTGGAAAGGAAGTTGAAATCGTTTTGAAAACAAATTTAAAACGATTTATAAAATACGTTTTAAAAATGAAATCGATGAAATATATAATATATATATATATTATATATATAATGGCCTAAACAGAACGTGCCGCGCCGCGGTAGTTCGCGAATTTCGACCATTGACTTCGAATGGACATTGCGGGAGATCCGACCGTCAGATTCTTCTAAAACCGGAACCGTTGGGTTCGTGTCAAAAAGAGCTTTCTAATGAACATTAGAAATTTGAAATCTAACGATTGGATTTGGGATTATGTCCAAATCAAATCTGGAAAACGTCGCTGTAAGTGCAGTTTGATGGCCGTTGATGGAAATCGACTGTACGAGCCTTGATAAATTTATTAAAAATAGTAATAATTTGTGTAAAGTCACAAGAAATGATTTCAAAAACATTGGGATGAAAAAACTCCATATTTGAAAAGATAAAAATAGAATTTTATCGTAAGGAACTAGTTTTGAACTAGAATTATAATTTTGTTTATTTTTAAATGGATAAATTGAATTTGAAAAGGGTTTTAAAATGAACCAGAATTTCCAATAATTGAATTGTAATGGATTTGAATCGAAATTGTCTTTGGAATATTTCGATGTTGGATTTCGTGATGATACAGGTATTATTATGGGAATTTGAAAGATATATTTATATCGTTATTTCCAATATGATATATGTTGGTCGTAAAATTTGATATTGAATATAAGCCGATATATTTTCTATTCAGAGCCTTGTGTTTAATATCAAATGTGATTTGGGTTTGTCGTGAGTGGTGTCTTCATTAACACTATTATTAAGCCCAGTTGAGAGAAAGATTAAATCTTTTTTAATGAAGTGTACCAATTAAATGATATTTAATTGGAATTGAATTGGTATTGATTTTTGGGTTTATCACGAACAGTGTTTTAAATGACACTTGTTCTTTAACCCGACAATTAATGGAATGTGAATTTGGGTTTTTGTGAACGGTATCTTCAATAATACTGTTCTTAGACCCAACGGAGTTAAGAAAATCTGAAACTAATTGGAGATTAGTTAAGTTGAATGGTTTCTGGGGTATTGATCTGATGTTGGTTTCGGCCTTCGGGGTTAATACATAGGTAATTGTTCCCTTACTAATTTACGGTTAGCGACTGATTGAAATGTGATGTGATTTTGGGGTTTATCATGAACCGTGTTTTAAATGACACTGATTCTTTAACCCAGTCAAAGATTAAAACTAAGTGGAGTTTTAATGAATCTTTAATTAGATTGAAAAGATCGAGAATGGAGTATCACCAGTTTTGCTCCAGGCGATAGTTAAATCTTTAATTAGATTTGAACGTTAAATGGTAATTGAATTTACCGATAACATCGTGGTGTTAGATATGAAGTATTACCAGTTTTACTTCATGGGATGAATAGGTTGGGGTTGGGAAATTCAACAATTGATTACTTCGGTAAGGTTCGTTAATCCCGACTAGTTTGGATAAACTAAAATTTGGTTTGAATTGATTTTCAAAGGATGATTAAAGAATAAATTTAAAGGAATTTATCTTTGATAAAATTAATGGGAACCTTTCCCTAAGAATGTGAAATTTAGAAACTAACTGTAGGTTAGCTAAGCAGAACGGTTTCCTGGGTATTGATCTGATATTGGTTTCGGCCTTCGGGATTAGTATTTGGGGAATTATTCTCTTGTTAATTTACGGTTAGTGACTGATGAATTGGAATGAGGCGTATGTTGTGTTTGTTGTAACACATGTTTATAATATACGCGAGTTATTTAGAAAGACCGGGTTTATTCCATTTTGAATAACTGATTCGACGTGGTATCAAAGATGAAGATGTTGGTTTGAAGACCGGAGGTCTTCATGTCGTTTGGGTGGTTACTGATGATCTTGATTTGGCCGTACACCCAAGAGGCGGGAATCAGTTAGTGTTCGTCCATACATACTTAGAGATCGATGGATATGCGGGGTACTAAGTGCCTCCGGTTTCGTTCAGACCCAGAACGAACTTGTAAATGGACTGTGTGTCTGACATTGGATATCATTCTGTGTGATTGATGGATATCGGTTGCATGGAGTGGTTTGCCTGTGTGGCATGCTAAGATGCAAATGATCAAGACTTCTGTTGAAAAGCAGAGTTTTGTGGTTGATGATCAAAGCACGACCTATGTGGCATATCATTGTGTAGCGTTGATTTGCAAGCCTCACACCCCGGTTGTGAACCAGAAACGGGAGAAGGACCTCAGGGAGGGCTTGCGTTTCTTTCTACCTAGAAGTGACGTCAGTGATTTTACATGCCCTAACGAGTTTGACTTATGTGGTTGTTGCTATTGCGAGGCGCCTTGGTTTTATCAGTCGATCCGGGACCGATGGAGTCATTCGTTGGCTATTGACACCCCATAGGGTAGTGAAACGCAGTGTTCAGGCATTTTAATCCACATCGGTGGACCGGCCTTGACGATCTAAAGGCTTGACTGAGTACTTGCCTGAGACACGGGCTAGAGCGTCTCAAATTTGGTGGAGGACGATCCCATGCCTCAGTTCACAGATGGAAATCCAACTTCCAATACGTGACATTTCGATTTTAGTTGTAATCCTATATATGGGGACATAGTGCGATGGGGCGCTTATGCCGTCTATGATTGATACTTATGATTTGAAGTTGTTTTATACACTATGCACTTACAATAGTATCGAATGATTTGTTTTAAACGTATCAAGCATTCTTGGCTATTATAAGGTAAAAACCCTATCCTCCGGCTTGCGTTGCATTGTGTGATGGGACCTGGGTCTTATAATAGCTTCATTGTTCTTTATTTAGCATTACGTTATTGTTTTATGCACTGGTATTCTTGGGAGGAAACCCGTTCCGTGTTATACGGCGTGGTCCCTTGATTTACCGAACTTTAAAATAAAGATTAATAACTGTTTTATTTCTCACACCAGTCACATGACTGACCTGGAGTTTATTGTTTTAACCTAAACTCTGGGTGCCCCCATTTTTTGCACGGGCAAGTAGTAGTTTTGGTTTTGCAGATTTATATTCGCAGGATCCTGGTTTACAGCTGGAATGATATCCAGAAAGCTTTGTATCCGTATATCTCCTTCAGTTGTGTATTGTATTATTTTCCCCTGCTATGTAATTTATCGCAATCTCTGATATTTGGTAAATGTGTAATATTGATTTATACTCTGTATATTTTTGTATTCTGATGGAATTGTTGTAATTAACAATGAAATGTTCTTCCGTCTGCTTCTATTTTGTCGTGTTCTCAAAATAATCAGGTGTTTCGAACGGTCTGGGTCGGTTTAGCGACTGATTCGGATCGAGCGAAATTCTTGGTCGTAACAAAGGGGAGGCTGGTGCTAATGTGGTGGGGCGAGTGATGTGGCCAGAGCGGTGGTAGGCCCCGGTGGAGGGTGGCGGTGGGCTAGCGCGATGGCGGTGCGGCTTGAGGCGCGGTACGGTGGCGTGTGGCTGAGGGTGGGTGAGGTTACGGTTTTTTTATTTTCTTCGGATCTGAACGAGAGAGAAAGAAAGGGAAGGGGGCTTTTATAAAATTTAATTATATTATTTAATTTTCCCGAAAGTTGACTTTTTGTATCGAACTCTGAATCGAACCCACCGACTGTCGTCCCTAGCTAATTACCCTTATTCCGGACACAATGGGATATGTCCCATAGGACAATTTGACTGTTTCAATTAGTTTTCATCAAAATTAAATATAAATTAATTTTACGTTCAAAATCGATTTCAACGTACATTTTAATTATCCGGGGCCACATACTGGCTCCAAAAATTCCAGAAAAATACATCTAGCTATGTTTTGATGATACAGTCCTAACAAAACTAATTTCTTCAAATTTGGAGACCATTTGAAAACTGGTCATTTTCCAGTTGATTAAATTCAAATTGAAATTGGCAAATACGTTTTCTTTTGCCACACACATATTAATTCCAAAAATTATGAAAATTGGAATCTAACAACAATTTGACATTCCGAATCGAACAAAAGTGGCTTCGTCGAAAATGGAGGTCGTCTGCAAAATGGCTATTTCAAGGGCTTTATATATTTTAAAATATATATAAATTCCACAACGACTATTCTGAATTTTAAACTAGACATAACTTATAATTTATAAAGTAAAATCTCAGTTTCTTACATTCGTTAGAAAGATATTATTAATTAGATTCAAATATTTCCTGTTTCGTCCAATTCTGACTTATATTGAATTCTGTACATTTTATTGATATTAGAAATCGAATTTTCAAACTACCACGCCATTTCAGGCTCGTTTTATAATTAAAATAATTTTATACGTTCTTACTTCATCCAAAATAATTTTTTAGTCCTCATTAGTTAATATAAATTATTTCAAATATTCAAATTCCATTAAAATCATTAAAATAATTTTTTTTAAATTGGTTTCGATTTTCCAGGTTGTTACAAGTATTTCCTCTTCATTATAGAATGGTATAAAAACTAAACTACAATGGTTATAATGACATTATTTTTGATGGAATACATGGACATAATTATAATAGTTTCATTTGAAAAAAGCTATCATATAAACTCAATATGTATTGTATATTAGTGATCGAACTTAAGACAGAAAGATGCTTTACACTGAAATTTGAGCGCATCATTGTATGAAAATACAAATGATAATATCTGTTGCAATATGCATAATTTAACATTCAATAATCAAAAATTCACTAATGCATAACTTTCATATAAATGAGAAAAATTGGTAACAAACCTACTTATGGGTGGGTAACTGCCCTATATAAGAATAATTTCAAAAACATATATAAGAGACATTCGATGGGTTGTTAACTGTCCTGTATAAGGATAATTTCGAAAACATATATAAGAAACGTTCGAAAATTGAATGCAGATTGAAGAATATAGGAACCTATATTACCTCACCATTCATTAAGACGATGAGAATCACTAGCAACACAGATAAAAGCTTTTCAGAATTTCAGTGGGGCTCTTCTTCTATTTTATATGTTCTAACAAGTATAGCAGTAGTGGTTTGTTCAAGGTTGATGTGCAACAACAGTGTGGAATAAGAAACTTGTAGCATAACTTGTAGAAAGTGGCATGTTAAATGAAAAACCCTACCTCTGTTAAGGTCACTCACAAAGGGAATGCCTTAACTTTGGTGGAGCATTATAGGTAAAAGATGCAGATGAATTACAAGACAGACAAATAAAGCAGCGGAAAATAAAAATCATTTTATAAACAATGCGGTTTAGTCAAACTTTTACCACAGTTGTCTCAATCATACTTAAAAGTAATACATAGAACTTCTGTCTTGAATTAAAACATAAAGAAGCATTAAAACAAAGTAAGGCAGCATAAATCCCCAATAAGAGAGTATCCAAAGCCATAGCCTAAGGAAAAAGATTCCAAGCAATACATCTACTCTCTTCAAGCTAGAAAAGATCTGATCTAAGCTGAAGTGTTCCCTCCCTACGGACCGAGGGGGTAGGGGGTTGGGGGGGGGGACGGAAGAAAGGAAGACGAAAGAAAATGGGTCAGACATGAGTCTGGTAAGTCCAGTGACTATTTAGTATGTAAACAAGAAAAAGGTTATGACATGAATAAACTAAATCTAGAGCAACACCCTAGAAATAAGATAATAAGGCTGAATATGCTGTCGCACTCATTTCACTTCTCTGCGCCACCTAACTAGTGTCCCAAATAGTACTCTATATAAAATGATCATATTGTAATGTGATCCCAATTCCCATAATTGTGGTAGCCTTCAGGTTTACATCTATCGTGAGGATTCCACATCAATCAGCCTAATTGCCATGAACATGTTAGATGTACCCTTACTACCCTATCGATCGGCTCCCTTACTTGTATTCATGTTCCATGTGTCTGTGTCAATCGACCCTCTCTTGCAGGTAGATATCCTGTGCTGGTCCCACCATAAGGTATATCAATCCTTATGATAGCAACCCGACACGATTCAAGATGCACAACGTATAACTACTGGTACTCAGTGCCTGCTTTTTCCCACTCTGGCGTACGTGCACGCCCGTAAACCGTCGGAACCTACACTGACATACCCCCTGCGCTGTTTTGACCGCTTATAATCAGCCCAGTAATCGTGCCCCACCCTCCCTAGTTCTGGGTACCATGATACGTCTATGTGGGTTACTGCTGAAATGGGTCCCCGTTACTAGGGTTTCCTATTGGTTAAGCTTGTGGGCCTATATATACAAATATTACCCACCTACATGAGATGTACTTAACCCTCCAACCGATTCTAGCATGTTTTCTTAACGGTTAAGTTTGTGGGCCTATATCTACTAATATTACCCACCTACACGAGATGTACTTAACCCTCCCATCGATTCAAGCATGTTTATTTAACGGTTAAGTTTGTGGGCCTATATTTACTAATATTGCCCACTAACCAGATATGTACTTAACCCTCCCACACATTATGTCATATTGGTTAAGTGTTGTCCATTCATGTTAACTTAACCCACCCATTCAACGTGTCATGTTGGTTAAGTGTTTTCTTATTAACTTAACCCTGTTCATTCATCAAGTTAAATGTTTTCTTGTTAACTTAACCCCACGAGTCCATCATGTTGTATTGGTTAAGTATCTTCAATCAATTCAAGTTAACTTAACCTACCTACTTGTCATATTACTTTGGTTAAGTGTTGCATTCTTGTGTCAACTTAACCCTACCACAAATCAAGTTATATTGGTTAAGTGTTTAACTTAACCCTACCACAAATCAAGTTATATTGGTTAAGTGTTGCCCTCTTGATTTAACTTAACGTTACCAAAATCAAGTGATATTGGTTAAGTGTTTCCCTCTTGTTTTAACTTAACCTTACCACAAATCAAGTTACATTAGTTAAATGTTGCCCTCTTGTTTTAACTTAACCTTACCACAAATCAAGTTACATTGGTTAAGTGTTGCCCTCTTGTTTTAACTTAACCTTACCACAAATCAAGTCATATTGGTTATGTGTTTCTTATTACTTAACCCTACCCATTCATCATGCTGTACTGGTTAAGTGTTTCCTATTAACCTAACCCTAGTCATTCATCTTGTTATATCGGTTAAGTGTTTCTCATTAATATAACCCTAGTCATTCATCTTGTTCTTTAGCATTAGTTGATTTATTAATGCACCAACCTCTCATATTAGATATGTGTTGTTGCGGTTACTGGATGTGCCGGGCGGTTCCGGGCAGTTTTACACCACAACTCAATCTAACCTCGGGTTTTCCTTGGGCATGATGCACTAACCTCTCACATTAGATAGGTGTTGTTTTGGTTACTGGATGTGCCGGGTGGTTCCGGGCAGTTTTACACCACTACTCAATCTAACCTCGTGTTAGGCATATGAGGTTACCCAAATCCAACTAGGCATGTAAATGTAAACTTTTATTTTAGGTCTAATGAACATAAAACTTAATCATATAGAATTGCACAAGTTCAACTAGACATGTGAATGTAAACTTTAATTGGGTCCAATAATCATGAATCTTAAACATATGGAATTACACAGGTTTAACTAGGCATGTAAATATGAACTTTTATCTTAGATCCAACAAACATGAATCTTAAGCATATGGTTTTACACAAGTTTAACAAGGCACGTAAATATGAGCTTTAATTTTTGGATCCAATTTTCATAGATCTAAATGTGAATCTAAACATAATACATGTCTTAGCTTAACAACTTGCATGATTCAATAAACATAGATCTTAATGTAGATCTAAACATAATACATGTCTTAGCCAAATAACTTGCATGATTCAATAAACATAGATCTAAATGTAGATCTAAAAAACATGCATGATCCAATAAATATAGATCTAAACAACTTGCATGATTCAATAAACATAGATTTAAATGTAGATTCTAAACAACTTGCATGATTCAATAAACATAGATCTAAATGTAGATCTAAACAACTTGCATGTTGCATAACATGAAAAAGTCACCAAATTTACATAATATACCATTGGTTTAACATCTACATAATAACCACAATAATCTCACAAGCATATATGATAGAATCGTTAAAAGAATAGGCATAAATCAGCATCGTCATTATCTTACAACTAGGAATTACTCTAGTTTTCATTTTATTACAAATCACAACTTTTAATCATTCACATTTAAACAATAACAGGGCTTACAAAGAAAAGAAAGCCTTGTTTTGTAGGATCTATTTTTTGAAATTGGAAAGCAATCCCTTGAAGAAGACTATCAATTCTCTAAGTTAGTTTTGATTTGTAGCTTTAATCTTGCTTTCTAGTTGAAGGAGAATGGCGGCTACTCTAGGTTGAGTATTGACAGCATGACGGTCTTAGGACTATTTTTGTGTGGCTTAGGGTTTAGATTTAGGTTTCTTATATAGAAGTTTGATTTAATAGGAGCCGTTAGATCAACCTAGGGCAAATCAAAGCCATTCAAACCTAAGAGAATCAACCGGAACTTGCCACATAAGCCTTTATGACTCAGAAATCGTCATACAGAGAAACACGTCAGGTTTCAGATCTGGCCCGAGGGGGAGGTCGACCCCTAGGTCGACCTGTATGAGGGGAGGCCGACCCCCTGGTCGTCCTCCTGGTCCACCTGGCCTTAGGCTGGAAAATTCCCGCCCAGCCCGCTTGTAATACCCCATATATTCTATAACAGTGAAATTCATAAATTAAAGTATAATTAATTCTAATGAAAGAAACAAGGGAAATGGCTTACGCCATTTCGTTCGTCTCGGAATTCTGGTTGAGATAGAGTCCGAGTTTGCGTGAAACGGACTCTGTATGAAGGAGTTATGATCTCCAGAAGTTTCAGAATAAATTTGAAATTCAAAAACAGCTCAGAACAGGTTTAAAATTCGAATTTGAGTTCAAACTGGGCTGGGCGGGAAAATTCCCGCCCAGTGACCAGGGCGACACTAGTGTCGACTGGGCAGTCGACCTGGCCCCCCAAAGTCGACTGCGCAGTCGACTTGGGTGTCGACCTGTAGGTCGACTTGCCCGGTCGGCCTGACCAAGTGGGTCTGACCCTGGTTCGACTTCTGGTGTGCTGTACGGTCTGATTTCCCTCCCTGTTTGCATCTGACGGCTCAAATTAACTTGAAAACTCTATAAATACACACTAAGACTCAACTAATTCACATAAGAAAATAAGAGAGGAGTCGTCATGCTGCCAGGAAGGAGTTGATCGTAGCCGCCAAGAATCAAACTAAGAAGCAAATTAAAGTCTAATCAAATCAATCAACAAATTGCTACCCAAAGGAGAGCACCTCCAAATTCAGAAAACAGAAATTAGAAAACAAGATCTCCTCACACGTTGTAAGTATAGTGGTCTTTCAAAATCTGAATAAAATTATGATGTGATACGATGTAATTGAGAATCGAATTGTATTGTTGTTGTATAATGATGTAGATCTTGTGTATTGTGATGTTTCTATCGTGATTATGTGTATTGATTAGTGGCATAGATAGGTCGATGCAAGTTTAATTATACGATTGTTCATGAAAGTAATTGCAATTGCAAGTTTGTGGCAAAATCTATGATTAGATCCCTCTTATGTTTATGTTAATATCCCCTTTATGTTTATGTTGATATCATGGGCCATATACTTATGTAAACATATCCTAGATCTGAGATCTTTTATGCCTACATGATTCAAAACTTATGTATACATCTTAGATCCATTACAAGTATGATAAGAACTATGTTAAATGCAGTTTGGGTTACATAAACTATGCAAGTTCATGTGGAAATAGACTATATATTAGATTTGGACATTTTTGGGTTAATTTACAACATGCTAGTTTTGTGTTCGACATTATGCCAAGTTAATATGTTAAGACCCAAGTTTGTATAAATCTACATATGCCATCCTATGTGACACCCATTTAGTTGTATACCAATTTTGAATGCAAGTACACATGATCCAATGTTTATGTTAACGCCAATTTGCAAGTTCATGCGCTACACCTTCTATGTATCATAGAAAATATTATATGTTCTGGATTTCCCCTTTTCTCACGTTTATCAAGTTGGGTTGAATTGTGTCGAGCCCAACATTAGTACGTACAAACGGGGGTAATAGCGTTGGGTGTAAAACATGATATAAATAAATATGTTGGCATGTTTGGCGCGTGCCAACGACTGTAACATTTTAGCGGTATAAATTGTTATACCCAAATTAAAAGACGACATGACATTTACATAAATAATGAAATACGTAAATCTAGAAAAGACGACATGTTTTACCCAAGGTTGGATTGAGTTGTGACATAAATCTTCCCGGACCCACCCGGCTGTCCAGTAGTCACAACAATACCTATCCAGTGTGGGTGGTTAAACATTGAGCCCAATAAAGACCCGAGGTTAGACTGTACTACGGTGTAAACCTGCCCGAAACCAACCGGCACATCCAGTAACCATAGTTATATCTATCTAATGTGAGTGGTCGGTGCTCTAAAAGGCTAAGGACAGGTGGTAGGGTTAAGTCAACTGAAAACACTTAACCAAAGATTCAACATGTTAACAAATATTGATGGGTGGGGTTAGGTATATACAAACACTTAACCACTTAACATGTTGACTAGAAAACCCTGGTAACGTAGGGACCCGTTTCAGCAGTAACCCAATTTTGGTATCAACGGTACCCTGAAACTAGGCAGGGTGGGGCACGATTACTGGGCTGATTGTAAGCGGTCAAATAACGGCAATTGTTGGGTGCAAAGTGTAGGTCTAACGGTGTGCGGTCATGCACGCACTCCGGAGCAGACAAGCAGGGCACTGGGGGCACCAGTAGTATAACCTATGTCTTTTAGTAATTATGTCTGGGCAGCCACCATGGGCTTTGATACACCCCATGGTGGGACCAGCATAGGTATCTACACTTCTTGGGGTAGCCGTAAGACACACGTACGAGTAGGAGCCGATCTTTAGAAAACAAACGGGATCACTTCACCCTCAGCATGGGGTGCCGATTAGAGTAATTCTAGTAAATGCAGATATATAGTGTGGGTTCAATAGTATATTCGATTCTAGACTACACTCCCTTAGCTATGATACTATCCTGTTTTCAGTTTATGTCTATCATATGCTTTTCTTATTCACATACTGAAAAGTCACTAGATTTACTCAGGCTTTATGTCTGACTCCGTTTTTCTTTTCGTCTTCTTTTCATTCGTTCCCCCCCCCCCCCCCGCCCCTAGGTCCACAGGTAGGAAACAACTCAGCTTAGTCAGACTCTTTTGCAAGCTTGAAGACAGTAGATGTAGGGTTTGGATCTCTTTAGCTTGGATCATGGCTTTGGATATCATTATGGGGATTTTGTTGCTTTATTTTATGTTTTATGCTTCTTTGATAATCAAGACAGTTATGTAAATATAATGTTTATGCAATTATTGCAAGACAATTATGGTATGGTTTGTGTAACACATATTTTGATGAAATAAAAGTTGCTGTTGTTTTCGCTGTTTAAAAATATGTGTATTTATATCATCTTGTGTATCTGTGACTTATACTTATAAACCTCCACCAAAATTAGGGCATTCCCTTTGTGAGTGACCCTAACGGAGGTGGGGTGTTTCACTTGGTATTAGAGCATAGGTTTACCAGATAAGATAAAGTTTTTGATATTATTTTCAAAAGAAAGTTTAAAGAAGCATTTTTTTAGAAAAAGTGTTATATTTTAACATGCATGATCCCCCAAAGCCATGTGTACTATCTCCCTCTATCCTTCGTTTTGAATCTTTCATTTCTGTTTCAGCATGTCTGGAGACCTTAACATTCCTGAAGGAGTACCGATACCTGGTTGGTTTAGGAGGTTCTTAGAAGCTAGGGCCGCAAATGGCGCGGGCCCGGCAGATATCCTTCCTCCCCCAGTAGCACCAGTTCCTCCTCCTCCCCTTGGAAATGCTTTTGCCAAAACATGTAGAGACTTCAAGTCTATGGGTGGAAAAGACTTCCATGGAATTGAACCCTTTGTAGGAGCAAGAAATTGGCTAAAGGAGACCGAGGATCTGTTTGACATCTTCGGAGTTGATGATAGGCAAAAGATACAGCTAGCAATGTGGTTGCTCAAAGATGAAGCTTCCTATTGGCGGGAGATCACTAATGCTCAAAGGGCAGTAGAAATTTGGGATGATTTTAGGACAAGGTTTGAGTTGAAATTCCTCTCCCAAGCTGAAAGGAGCCTGCAAATAGAGAAGTTCTTAAATCTTAAACAGGGGAGCATGACGGTCAGGGAGTACGTTAACCAGTTCAATCAGCTGGCCAGATTTGGGCTGGACTTAGTAAATACTCAACACAAGAAGGCGCTTCGCTTCGTCAAAGGTCTGAATGAGCCTATACACAGCCTTGCCATGACCCATGTGTCCACGGGAGCGACTTATGAAAGCTTGGTGGACATGGCGTTGCTACATGAGGAAGACCACGGCAAGAAGGAGACTAAGGCTGAGGAAAAGAAAGAAGGTTTACAGGCTAAGAAGACAGACTTTAAGAAAGGAGGAAAGAACAAGAAGTCCCGTGAGAAGAGAAAATGCCATTTCTGTGGCATAGTTGGACATATAGAGAAAGACTGTCGGAAGAAGAAGGCAAAGATGGGTGGTTGCTTTCATTGCGGAGAGACTGGGCACCAAGCTAAGGACTACCCAAAGAAGAAAGGACAGGGACAGAAAGCTGGATCTACTTTAGGGGGTCAAGTTCATGCTCCGACAGCACCTCCACAGGAACGAGGTAGTAATATTTCTGTAGAAAGTGTAGTCTATCTTTATGATCATCCAGTTCGCACACTTTTTGACTCTGGTGCATCACACTCCTTTATTTCATCTGCGTTAGTAGAATCTCTGCATTTAGACACTAGTATGGTTGAGGATCCCTTAGTAGTTTCAAATCCAAT
>JASFAX010003160.1:0-43390 GCA_030737875.1 Allium sativum
CTTTAAAAGGCTAAGCCCAATATATATATAAACGGACGTGTAAAACGGGGGAAAATAACGTTGGGTTAAAAATTAATTAATGAATGAAAATATGAAATAGAAGGGCCCAAATTCAAGTATGGGTTGGGCCCATGATTGGTGTAACCTTTACACCATTAACTTAATAATGGGCCGCAAATATTTACATATAAGAAATAAAGAGGAATGACAAGATATGTAAATGTAGAACATACGATGTGTTTAACCCGAGGTTGGATTGAGTTGTGATGTAAACCTGCCCGGAACCGCCCGGCTGTCCAGTAGTCACAACAATACCTATCCAATGTGGGAGGTTAAACATGGAGCCCAGCAAGGACCCGAGGTTAGACTGAGTTGTGGCGTAAGACTGCCCGGAACCAACCGGCAACAGGCAGCCACAACAATACCTGTCTAATGTGAGAGGTCAGGGCCTTAATAAGACAATTAAGGCTGAGTCAGGATTGTTAGGATTAAGTGAACTAAAGACTTAATCAAAATGGAACATGCTAAACTAAACGGACCGGTGGGGGTTAGGTTAGAAAACACTTAACCAACTTAGCATGTTGGCTAGAGATAGAAAACCTAGTAACGGGGGACCCTTTTCAGCAGTAACCCTAAAAGGTGTATCAGGATACCCTGAAACTAGGCAGGGTGGGGCACGATTACTGGGCTGATTGTAAGAGGTCAAATCGACGGCGGTGGTGTAGCAGTGTAGGTTCTAACGGAGTGCGGGCGTACACACACTCCGATGCAGAAAAATCAGGCACTGGACACCAGTAGCATACCTGTGCACTCTAAGGTTGTGTCGGGTTGCCACTATGGGACTTGATACACCCCATGGTGGAACCAGCATAGGTAACTACAGACATCGGGGGCCGTAAGACACATGTAACTATGCGAGTAGGAGCCGATCATCATAGAATGGATCACACCACCCTGATTATGGGGTGCCAGTTGGAAACTAGTTTATATGGGTTCAGAGATTAACATGGGGTACGATGGTCTATTCGACCCTAGACAACGTAACCAAGTTCATAGTGCTTGCCCACTTCTTGTTTATACTTATCATACCCAGTTCTTTATTCATAGACAAAGTAGTACTAGACTTACTCAGGCTTTATGTCTGACTCTATTTTTCTTTCGTCTTCTTTCTTCCGTTTCCCCCCCCCCCCCCCAGGGTCCTCAGGGAGGGAACACAGCAGCTTGACCAACCTTAACATCCAGCTTGAAGAAGAGAAATGTATTGCTTGGACTTTCCTGTTTTGAACTATGGCTTTGGACAATCCACTATGGGGCTTTTGCAGTTTATCTATGTTTTATTTATGCTTCTTTAAATAATGTACTCAAGACAGATTATGAAAGTGTTATGTTATGTTTTTGGAAAGGATGTTGTTGTAACACGTATTTGACTTTGTGAAATAAAAGTTTGTTATTCTTCCGCTGATTACAAATATGTGTTCTTATATCTGTCTTGTATATCTGTGACTTGTACTTATAAACCTCCACCAAAATTAGGGCATTCCCTTTGAGAGTGACCCTAACGGAGGTGGGGTGTTTCACCATTACTTTATTCTGCTATTTTCTTTGTAGACCATTAATAAATCTCAGATTCTTCCTTTTCGGATTTTGAATTAGATGAGGGGCAATGTGAGAAAGTTCATTGAATTTCTTATGATATTCTGGGATATTCATATCCCCTTATATCAAATAGTAGAATTCATCACATAACTGCTCAGTTGCTTCTGGAGGAGTAAATCTTTCACTGAAAATCTCTTTCAATCTATCCTAGGTGATATCACCTTCTGGATTATCCTTAGTGATTGCTTCCCACCAGATTAAAGCTTCTTCTTTGAGTGCCCATGATGCCACTAATCTTTTCTAATCATCTCTCAGCTGGAAACGCTCAAAAATTCTTTCCGCAGAGCTCATCCAAGCTTGAGTTTGAATAATCGATTCATTGCCCGAGAATTGTGCTCCACCCACATTTCGATATCTCTTAAATAGAGCCTCTAGATCTGGTTCTGCATTCCTTCTATTTCTGACACTCATTTTCTTGTACTTCTGCAAATAGCAGACCAAGTGTCAGGTTAACAGAAAATATATTATAAAGCATAGAAACATATGCTTGAATGAAAATGTGTCTATTGAGGTGCATTCCACTCTGCTATACTCATACTAGGATATTACTGATCCTGTTTGTAATGAGTTATTCGTCCTAGAACACTGCTGGTTCTATTTCTGACGAGTTCGTTAATATGTTATATTCCAGAACTAAGCTTAACCAAAGCTCTGATGCCACAATGTGACGACCCTAAAACCCCGTACGACGGTGGCAAGGGTAGCCTTTTGAATATAACACATAAACAGATAACAGCAGAGCATAATTAAATAAATACACCAAGTAATGTACAAATAATACACTGGATAAACATAATCATCAGAGTTACAGTATACAGATCATAAGTTACATAATACAGTTCAGCTATACTATATCTGTTCAGGGAAACAAAACTTAATATGCACATAGGAGCTGATAGCATAAATGAGAATAGCATAAAAAGAGATATAACATGATAGGAATCATCTTAGCTCATTCTATCAGAAAGAGCCTGCCAAAACCTGAATATAAGGCTTCCCGTGTAGAAAGAGAGGCACCCGAGTTTGCAAGTGAAACAAACTACGAGTCAATCATGGGACTGGTATGAGAAATCTACTTAATACATTTTATAATATGGCTAATCACAGGACCACGCCACTTTCGCGGAACCGGTTTACTCCATTGGATTGCCAGTGCTTAAAATAAGTAAATCTTTTAAACATCGCAATGCTTTTTAAAAAAAATGGAGCAATTATAAGACTCAGTTCCCATCACACAATGCAACGCAAACCGGAGGATAGAGCTTTTATCTTATAATGGCCAAAATATGCTTGATACAAATAAAACAAAAGAATTTGATATTATTACTAGTGTTTATATGTTTCAAAAACAATTTCAAATCAGAAGTATCAATCATAGACGGAATGGGTACCATATATCATGTCGCCATATATAGGTATACAATCAAAACCGCAAAGTCATGTATTTGGAAATTGGATTTCCATCATGAACGGAGGCCGGGGATCATCCTCACCGCTTCGAGACAATCTAGCCTACCATGTCTCAGGATCAGAGCTCGAGTGACCCTTGGATCTTCAGGGCCGGTCCACTCGATGTGGATTAAACTTAAACCCTGGACACTGCGTTCCCTCACCCTTTGGGGCGAAAATGAGCCCAATGACTCCATATCCGAGGTGCCTCGCAACAACAACAACCACACAGGTGAAAATAATAAAAATTTCAGGGCTAGTTGGTCACTGACACCACCCTAATTAATAGGAAACGCATGCCCTCCATGAGTTCCTCTCCCGTTTCTGGCTCATACCGGGGTGTGAGGGTCGCGAATTCACGTTATACACAAAGCTATGCCACACAGGTGGTGCTTTGATCATCAACCAAAAGGCTTTGCTGTTCAACAAAAGCTTTGATCATTTACCACTTAGGCATGCCACACAGGCAGTTCACTCCATGTGACTGATTTTTATCGATATATAACCTCTGAGCTCGTACGTCTCAGAGAAGGGCGTTAAGCAAGAGAATAAATTCTCCGCCGCCAAACAGATATTTATTTAATAGAGATCAATCAGCTTAGAACAAAATCCAATGTCAGACACACAATCCATTTACAAGTTCGTTCTGGGTCTGAACGAAACCGAAGGCACCACATACCTCGCATATCCATCGATCTCCACGTACGTCTGGACGATCACCACTTATTATCTAT
The DNA here is from genome assembly GCA_030737875.1 of Allium sativum. NCBI lineage: Eukaryota > Viridiplantae > Streptophyta > Magnoliopsida > Asparagales > Amaryllidaceae > Allium > Allium sativum. The sequence continues at coordinate 3,840 of JASFAX010003160.1, forward strand.
ATTTCGGGATGCCTCCCAATCAAGACATCGGTTATCATCCAACTGAGGAGAAGATCTCCGGTCTTCAACCACTGTCTTCATCATTGATTTCTTATCGCCGATTAATTATTTGAAATGATATTTAACTCGGCCTTTTCAAATAATTCACGTATATTTAGAATTTGAATCAATTCATTTCAATGGTTAAATTATTCGAAAAAAATCACGCCAAACACATTCAACCATCAAATATCCACTAAACCGGGTAAATTCGTTTTATTTCCATTCCATATCGTTTATAATGTTTTATAACGATTTATCGCTATTTTTATTTATTTAAAAATAGCCAATTCATTCAAACGACGCTTCAGGCCATAACGCGGCTATGGGCTATGGCGCTGTTTTTCTTCAGATTTTATTTATACATATCTGAAAATCTAACCATTGGATCTTCACAAATTTTATATCATTAGAAAGATCTCTTCAAAATGAATCCAACGGTTTCTGTTTTGGAAAAATCCGACGGTTGGATCTCCCGATACACTCGTTTGAAATTTCGATTTCAAAATACGAACTGCAGCGTCGTTATTCGATTTATTTTAATTATATATATATATATATAAATATAATCGATTCTGGCGCTGTTTTTCTTCAGATTTGATTTACACATATCTGAAAATCTAACTGTTGGATCTTCACAAAATGGGTGTCGTTGGAAAGATATTTCCAAGGCGAACCCAACGGTTTTGGTTTCGGGAAAATCCGATGGTCGGATCTCCCGCACTAATCATTTGAAATCACGGTTTCAAAATACGAACTACAGCTTCGTTATTCGATATATTTTAATTATATTTATATATATGTATAAATTAATCAATTCTTCGACTTCAAAACCATTTTCACTTCACATATTTCATAAAAACGACATTTTTATCCAAAAAATATTTATTTCAACACATGAATTTGGTTTATTTTATTTCAACACAGGAATTTCTATTCAATACATGAATTTTATTTCAACATTCAACACATGAATTTAATCTCAACATTCAACACATGAATTTAAATCAAACATAGAAATATTTCAGAAAATTTCGGCAGCATAACGGCATGGTAGTTAAAACCGGGACCATCCCTAGTAGGGCTCCTCGCTCTACCTTAAACCCTCACAGCTTTTGACAATGGGGATTTTCAATATCTAGGTCGTACGCAGACGAATTTTCCCATATACTAATCCTATTGGGATTTCAACCACAATCAATCATTTTAAATCAACCATTCATGATATTCACCAAATTTTCACATCAACCAATAATCCAAACAATATCACAACCAATATATATCGTCCATGGTCTGTGGAAGAGGGGAATATATATATATATATATATATATACGTATATAACTATATTTTGATTTCATTTCAATATCATTTCAATTAATTTCAACGCATATATCATTTTTATAACGCATATATAACTTATACATCGAACATACAACTTATGCAACGCTTATACTGTGGTGTACAATGCTTATATAACTCATACTTCGACTATATAATTTATACATCGTTGTTTTCCATCTTTTATAATTTAGAAATCTCACATTGGGTTCCACTCCACCAAAAATAGCAGAAGGTTCAGAAAAATATCCGTTCTCTTCCAGAATGTAGAAGGCGTCCACACGAGTCCACTGTTTCTTGTTTCACTGAATTTTGTCAAAAAAGGAAAAAGATATGATTTTTACAGTGCAATCACAAACCATAGTGCTTTAAAGTGCTATTAAACAGTTTTAAAAATAATCAGACGTACCTTTCTGATTTGGTTTGAAACTAGGTTTCGATTTTTCTTGACAACCGGGAAGTCTGGACCCGATCAGCCTGCGCCACCTGGAAGAGGGTCGAGAGGCAATAGAACGGGGGGTTGAGCGGTCGAACTCGGTGGCAGATCGGAGCTCTGGCGGTGCTTAGAAGAGCGATTTCGCCAGAAAATGGCCAGGAAGGTTTGAACCTCCTCCGTCGTTGATCGCAGCTGTATCGGGAGAGAGAAGCGGGTGATGGCCAATCAATTTGTTTTATTTTTTTATTTTTTTAAAAATCCAAAAATACCCCTTGCCTCATACGAACTCCAATCCAAACCCAACGACTGTCGTCCGCGGCTAAATACCCCCATTCCGAACACAATGGGATATGTTTCGTAGACCCATTCGACTGTTTCAGTCAGTTTCTCTTCAGATTAAAATATAAAACATTCAATATTTATTTTGAACGTACATTTCAATTTGCTGGGGCCACATACTGATACTAAAAGTTCCACAAAAATAAATCTAGCTATGTTTTGACGATGCGATCCCAACAAAACTAGTTTCGTCGAATTCTGAGATCGTTGAAAAATGGCCCTTTTTTGGTCGATCTAATTTAACAAAAATCGATCAAACACATTTTCCTTCGCCACACTCACACACTAGATTCAAAAATTATGAAATTTGAAACGTAGCAATAATTTAACATCCCGGATCCAACAAAAGTGGTTTCATCGAACTCTGAGGTCGTTTGCAAAATGACCATTTTCATGGGCTATATAGACTCTATAGCGACCTTTCTGAAAATTCATTTAGCCATAACTTTTGCTTCCCGCTATGAAACTTTGATTTTTCAGATTCGTTAGAAAGATATTCATAAACAGATTTAAATATTTTTGGTTTCACAAAAATCTGTTTTGCACTCGGTACAGTTAATCAGAGTTTGAATTCAAGTTTCGAAACAACCTCGCCATTTCAGGCCTTGGTTATAACTAAAAATAATTATTTTTATTTTCAAACGTCGATTCAAACATACTTTTTGTCGTTATTATTTAAAATGATTTATTTTAAATATATAAAATTCACTAAATTAGCCAAATTGAAAATTTTAAATTGGCTCAGATTTTCCGGGTTGCTACACATTTGGTGATCATCCAGACGTACTTGGAGTTCGATGGATATGCGAGGAATAAGCTTCCTCCGATTTCGTTCATATCCAGAATGGACTTGTAAATGGATTGTGTGTATGACATTGGATTTTATTCTATGCTGATTGATTTCTATTAAATATATATCTGTTTGGCGGTGGAGAATTTATTCTCTTGCTTAACGCCCTTCTCTGATACGTACGAGCTCAGAGGTTATATACCGATAGATATCAGTCGCATGGCATGAATTGCCTGTGTGGCATGCTGAGAGGCAAATGATCAAGGCTTCTGTTGAAAAACAAAGCTTTTTGGTTGATGATCAAAGCACGACTTTAATACAGCATAGCTTTGTGTAGCGTTAATTCGCGAACCTCACACCCCGGTGTGAGCCAGAAACGGGAGAAGGACCTCAGGGAAGGCATGCGTTTCCTTCTAGCTAGGAGTGGTATTTTGGGTTTTATACGCCCGGACATTTTACTTATGTGGATGATGGATAGCGAGGCGCCTCAGTTATATCGGTCGATCCGGGACCGATGGAGTCATTTTGCTCATTGATGCCCCATAGGGCGGGGAAACTCAGTGTTCAGGGTTTAAGTTTAATCCACATTGAGTGGACCGACCCTGACAATCCAAGGTGCAGTTGCGGGTGTATCCTGAGGGGCGGGCTAGAGCATCTCGAATTCGGTAAGGACGATCCATTGCCTTGGTTCACAGATGGGAATCCAACTTCCAATACATGTCATTTGCGGTTTTGATTGTAAACCTATATATGGCGACATAGTGGTATGGGGAACTTATGCTGTCTATGATTGATACTTATGATTGAAATTATTTTGACACTATACACTTAGTAATAATAAAACATGAAATTTTATGTACCAAGCATTCTTGGCTATTATAAGGTAAAACTCTATCCTCCGGCTTGCGTTGCATTGTGTGATGGGACCTGAGTCTTATAATAGCTTCATTGTTCTTTATTTAGCATTGCGCTGTTGTTTTATGCACTGGTATTCTTGGGAGGAAACCCGTTTCGTGTTATACGGCGCGGTCCCTAGATTTACCTAACTTTAAGATAAAGATTAATAACTGTTTTAGTTCTCACACCAGTCACATGACTGACCTGGAGTTTATTGTTGTAACCTAAACTCTGGGTGCCCCTATTTTCCACATGGGCAGCTAGTAGTTTTGGTTTTGCAGATTTATATTCACAGGATCCTGGTTTACAGCTGAAGTGATATTCGTAAAGCTCTGTATCCGTTTATCTCTTTCAGTTGTGTTTTGTATTATTTTCCGCTGCACTGTAATTTGTAAATCTCTGATACTTAGTAAATGTGTAATTTTTATTCATATTCTGGAATATTCTTGTATTCTGATGAAATTGTTGTAATAAGCAATGAAATGTTCTTCTGTTCGTCTTCCGATGCATGTTGTCCTCAAAGCAATCCGTGCTTTTCTTACCCAGGAAGTTTCGGGTCGTTTCACCACACTACCTGGTCATGCTGAACTTCACACATCAATCTCTAATGGTCTACAGAATATCCTAGAAATTAGGAGAGTTTAAAGGTGGAAAATTGTCATATGTTTAGAAGATATAATATTCCTTTATATTGTTTCCTCGACTCCAGGGTGTCAAACAATGAGTCTCTAAGGCTAATAAGGAAGAAGTGGTTAAGGCTTGCATTCTCTTGCATCTATAAGTGAAATCATTTTTAAGTAAAAACAATTCGATCAATAGTGCAGCTAAACCTTTTTAACAGGCTTGTTAACACTTACAAAAGAAGGGGAATACACACTACCTAAATGTGGCTTCCGACTTATATGATAATAACATAATTTATAGCAGGCAAAGCTTATTTTGATAAACTAAAAATTATAGTAAGACACATTTTGTTTTATTTCTTTGGTTTCCTTGGTTCCGAAGTCTACCTAAACATGAAATGTAGTAGCTGCCTTCCATTCGAATGGAAGTAATCTTTAGCCTGCCCCTAAAAGCCAACCTAGCATGCATATTATATATCCTCTATAGTATAACCACCATCTAACGTGGAGATAGAAGCACTAAAGCCATTTAATAAAACATACAAGCCTCTACAATAACATGTACAATATAGCCAGCCTCTATGCGTACCATAATTCCTTGGCCATCAAGGAGTTTAACAATATAAATACACGAAAAAGTTGCCTCGTTTCGTTTTGTTTTCATTGAAGAAAAATCACAGTAAATTCATTGCTTCGACAACTTTTCAAAAAAATCAAATAAAATCTATAAGTTGCAAAGTGCATTTTGCAGAGTGCGACACAATATTGGGATGTTCGACAATTGTGCAGATCGAGTAGGGTTGGGTTTCATGGTTGTTTGATGCAATGATGAGAAGATTTGAGATTTTCTAATTGATCGGGGAAGTGAGGCGAGGTTGTTGGTGAAATTTTGATGGATTCGAGAGAAATATATGTCGATTGAAATACTATAGTGTTTCTTGGAGGTTGGTGCACACAGTTTGAAGGGTGAGTTCAAGTGTCAGGATGTAGTATGGAGATTGGAAGGGAAGAGAAGGGCTTGACGATGGTGAAATCTTAGGAATGGTGGTTTGTGGGAGGAGCGATAGGAGGAGGAAGTCGTACTTTTTCACGGCCAACGAAAAAAATACTGAAGCGATGTAAATACGTAGAGGAGAAGGGACTGTAGAATATGAGATGTGGGTCGGGTGTTTAGCAGCGGATTTGGACCGTGTTTACAATGTGAGGCCCAATTTAAATATATACATATGTTTATTTATGTTTTATTTAAACTAGTTAACTTAATAGAGTATAATTGTAATAACTTATGCATACCTTATCCAAATTCAACAAAATAGGATCACTTAGGATCGTATGATTGTAGGCTACACAATGGAACCCGTTTGGATCAACTTGGAGATCATTACAATTTTCGGTAGAACTAAAAGTCTGATATAATCAACCAAGGTTAATCGATAATGAACAATTAACGACCAAGGTGAGTAAACTCACTAACTCTGTCCAGTTTTATAACTTTATAAACTTTATTTGATATTGATAAATAATGATTGAATGACATGTAATGGTTGTTTGGATAAATTACATATTAATCGATTAAAATTTTATAGTTATATATATATAAACAGTTGATTGAATGCTGATTTTGATTATTTTATTATCTCATATTGATATGAAATTGGGGCCATTTATATTGATTAACATCTATGGATTAAGGGAAACATGTTAGAGGGATTTAACTAGATTCCTTGACAATTATTGTTTTTTCTTTCATATATTGCATTATATTCTATGATGAATAATCTGTGGTTGATTATTATGTGTTTAGGATTATGTGAATACCATAAAATATACTCGAATATATTGGAAAAGAATTCAAGTTTTAAAGAGGGAATTTTTTTGTAGGAATTGAATTTCAATTGGGCTATAAAATAATAATTGTTCTAGTAATAAAGACAAGTGTGACGACCCCAAACCCCGTACTGACGGTGGCAAGGGTAATCTTTGGAATATAACAAATAAACAGATAATAGCATAACATAATTAAATAAATACACCAGATAATGTACAAATAATACACTGGATAAACATAATCATCAGAGTTACGCGGTATACAGGATCATACTTAGTGCAAGTACAATTCAGCTATACATAAATGTCTATAGTGGAAAACAAACATAATATGTACAATAGGAGCTGAACAGCATAAAATAGATAAATGATAGAATCCATCTTCAGCTCCAGCTATCCAGAAAGAGCCTGCTAAAACCTGAATACAAGGCTGCCCATGTAGAAAGAGGGGCACCCGAGTTTGCAGGTGAAAAAAACTACGAGTTAGTCATGGGACTGGTATGAGAAATCTATTTAACACATTTAAAATATGTCTAATCACAAGACCACGCCACTTTCGCGGAACGGGTTTACTCCATTGGATTGCCAGAGCTCAAAACAAGTAAATCTTATAAACATCACAATGCTTTTTATAAAAATGAAGCCATTATAAGACTCAGTTCCCATCACACAATGCAATGCAAACCGGAGGATAGAGTTTTACCTTATAATGGCCAAAATATGCTTGATACGAATAAAATAAAAGAAGTTGATATTATTGCTAGTGTTTATATGTTTCAAAAACAATTTCGAATCATAACTATCAATCATAGATGGCATGGGTACCATATATCATGTCGCCATATATATAGGTATATAATCAAAACCGCACCATCCTGTATTTGGAAATTGGATTTCCGTCATGAACCAAGGCAAAAGATAGTCCTTACCGAATTCGAGACTGTAACAACCCAGATTTTTGGGGGCCAATTTAAAAATTTATTTTAAGTGATTTTAATGAGTTTTCGATATTTAAAATAATTTATTTAAAATAAAAATGATTGTAAATTTATTTAAATCGAAGTTAGAATGAATAATTCAATTCCAATTATAAAAAAAGTTAGAAATAGCGTGGTAGTTTGAAAAGTCAAACTTGAACTTTGACTGACCGTACAGGCTGCAAAATTTAACGGATTTTAGTGAAACCAAAATATTATAATCTATTTAAAAATATCTTTCCAACGAATCCGAAAAATTGAAATTTCATAGCGGAAATCAAAAGTTATGGCCAAATCAATTTTTAGAAAGGTCGGTGTAGTATTTATATATATTATATGACCCGAAAGGCTACTTTTCACATATGAAGGAATTTTCGACTCGAAACCACTTCCATTGAGTTCAAAATGATGTTTCTGCGTTGAAAAACAGTAAACACTTATATATTTTGAGTTTCAAAAATTATTTGTTTAAAAATGTATTTTTAGTATTAAATATATCGCCCTTGAAAATCGACATTTTGCATACAACCTCGGAATTCGACGAAACCACTTTTGTAGGATCCGGGATGTAAAATTATTACTAGGTTTCAAATTTCATGATTTTTGAAGCTAGTATGTGGGAAATTGTGTTTTGTCAATTTCGGTCAAAATTAGTTGACTGAAAAATAGTCATTTTTCAAACAGTCTCAGAATTCAACGAAATAAATTTTGTTGGGGTCGTATTGTCATAAGGAAGCCAAAAATAATTTTTCTGGATTTTTCTGACTTCATATGTGACCCCAGTAAAATTAGAAACTACGTTCGTATTAAAAATAAAAGAATTAATTTGAAAATAAAAGAAACATGCTTTTAACTTCAGAATTGGACTTCGGCAATAGCGCTATTGTGTTCAGAAGGCGTCAAAACCTTAAGAACGACAGTAAGCAGGCCATATTCCAAGTTAGTGGCTAAACGGACCTTTATTGGGCTAATTAATTATTTAATACTATAATTTTATTATAAAAACACTATTCATTCATCTTCCCCCATCGTGTTCAGCCGAACCCATAGCCGCCTTCCCCTTGCCACCTTTTCTCCTCCCTATCTCCTATTCCACTCACTTTTAGACTCAACCGTAGTTAAACTGTTTATAGCTCTCCTCAATCTCTTCGATTCTAGACAAGTTCCACATCAAACCGTTGCCCGTAGCTCTCGAACCACCTCCCCAAACCCGCAGTCTTTAAGCCCCCGCAGCCCCTTGTACAAGCCGCCGCACCCCCCTTAGTTCCCAGCGTGGATGCGCCTCTCGTAGCTCTCCAATCTCCCGCAAACCGTTCGCAAAACCATTGACTACAGCTCCCGAAATCTGGATTCAAAGTTTTGAACATTTCGGAAAATTTAAGTTATGAATATTTCAGATTTTGCGACGCTTTTAAGCGTTACAGCGACAGTTGTTAAAAGTCCGTTCTGATTTATTTGTATGAACTTCGAATTGAAATCTTTCAGATCCGTAACTGCCGTGACTTTGAACACGAGATCTGATTGAATCTGAACCTTCCTTTCAAATCCGAGCTAGGTGAGAATTTATTTTTAAATAAATTTAATTAATTTGAATATTATTCTTGCGTATGAGAATAAAAAATAATTGGATCGATGATGGATGTTAATATAAGTTGCAGATCTGAATTGTTGCGATGTTATGATAGTAGATCTGAAATTTTGAGTGTTAGATGTGAAATTTCCTCATTCAAAATTAATTAATTAAATAATTACTTTGTTGTTACGCTGTAATCCCATGGTTAATCTTCCGATCTATTTTGTTTAGATATGATTGATGATATTGCTATGTTGCTATGTTAGATAATTGTAAATCTATATGTATTCATCACATGAATGTTATCACACAAAGTCAAACCATATACTTGGTGTTATGATATGATGTTGAAATTGAACCATTATGTTAATGCTTTGAAATTGAACGATGAAATAAAGATGACATTTTTATATATTATTTTAATGTGAAGATGAACGTTAAAATATAAATGGCATTTTTAGATGTGATTATAATAAAGAATTTCACCGTATGAAAGGCATACATTTTTATTAGTGTAAATTAAAATAGGAATGTACACCGTATTGTAATAATTACATTTTTCTTTGTAATTAACATATGAATTCCATCGTATGTTAAAATTCACATTTTTATATGTAAATTATATAGGAAATTATACTGTAGATCAAAAATTACATTTTTCTTTGTAATTAACATGGAAATTTCATCGTATGTCAAAATTTACATTTTTATATGTAAATTATAAAGTAAATTAACGTTGTATGTTAAAGATTACATTTTTCTTTGTAATTAAAAGGTGAAATTTCATCGTATGTCAAAATTTACATTTTTATATGTAAATTATAAAGTAAATTAACGTTGTATGTTAAAGATTACATTTTTCTTTGTAATTAAAAGGTGAATTTCATCGTATGTCAAAAATTACATTTTTATATGTAAATTATAAAGTAAGTTAACGTTGTATGTTAAAAATTACATTTTTCTTTGTAATTAACATGTGAATTCCACTGTATGTTAAAATTTACATTTTTATATGTAAATTATGAAGTGAATTTATGTCGTATATTAAAAATTACATTTTTCTTTGTAATTAACAAGTGAATTCCATCGTATGTCAAGATTTACATTTTTATATGCAAATTATAAAGTGAATTAATGCCGTATGTTAAAAATTACATTTTTCTTTGTAATCAACATGGAAATTTCATCGTATGTAAAAATCTACATTTTTATATGTACATTATATAGTGATTTACACCATAGGATAAAATTTATATTTTTATATGTAATTAAAACATGAATTTACATTGTGTGTTAAATATCACATTTTTATATGTAATGTCTATAGGAAAGTATACCGTATGACAAAACTACATTTTTCTATGCAATTAAAGGATGCTATTTCATTGTATGATAGAATTTGCATTTTTCTTATATATATATGTAACATAAAATGAGAACTAACATTAGAAATAAAATTTATTTATTTTAAATGTAATTTAGATGTAGAAATGTGACATTGTAATTAAAAAATATATTTTTACAATGTAAATTAGAAGTAGTGTTTGCATTATAATTAAAAATCATATTTTTACAATGTGAATTAGATGTAGTGTTTGCATTGTAATTAAAAATCATATTTTTACAATGTGAATTAGATGTAGTGTTTCCATTGTAATTAAAAATCATATTTTTACAATGTGAATTAGATGTAGAGTTTGCATTGTAATTAAAAATCATATTTTTACAATGTGAATTAGATGTAGTGTTTACATTGTAATTAAAAATCATATTTTTACAATGTGAATTAGATGTAGTGTTTGCATTGTAATTAAAAATCATATTTTTACAATGTGAATTAGATGTAGTGTTTGCATTGTAATTAAAAATCATATTTTTACAATGTGAATTAGATGTAGTGTTTGCATTGTAATTAAAAATCATATTTTTACAATGTGAATTAGATGTAGTGTTTGCATTGTAATTAAAAATCATATTTTTACAATGTGAATTAGATGTAGTGTTTGCATTGTAATTAAAAATCATATTTTTACAATGTGAATTAGATGTAGTGTTTGCATTGTAATTAAAAATCATATTTTTACAATGTGAATTAGAAGTAGAGTTTGCATTGTATTTAAAAATCATATTTTTACAATTTAAATTAGAAGTAGAGTTTGCATTATAAATAAAACTTACATTTTGATATGTAAATTTAAAATAGGATTCACTGCAAATATAAGTTACATTTTTATAATGTAACTAAGATGAGAATGTACATTGAAGTTGAAATCTACGTTTTTATATGTAATTTAAAAGTAGGATTTTGAATGTACCCAAATTTACATTTGTTTTACATGTAAATAAAGAATATAGGAATTTGCATAGGAATTAAACTTACATTTTTTTGTAAATAAAAAGGATGGAATTTACATTTTCAATGTAAGGAAAGAATGAATTTAGGATGCGGTAATATTATCTTCATTTTCAAATGAATTAAAATCTAGTAAGGATCGGTAATTGTTCGGAGCGTTGTTTTAATCAAACGACGTTATTACGATTCAATGATTATATATATATAATTAAAATTAAACGAATAGGGCATGGTAGTTCGCATTTTGAAATCGTACTTTTAAACAACTATACAAGAAGATCCGACCGTAGGATTTTCTTGAAACTGGAACCAATAGGACCGACTTGGAAAAATGTTTCCGAGATATATACTACGTTAAGATCCAACGGTTAGATTCTGAGAAATGTGAAAATCAAAATTGTTTGAATGCAGCGCCATAGTCGCCCATGGACTTAAAGCGTCGTTATATAAAAATTTAATTATTTTGAATAATTAAAATAGGAATGAATCGTTAATAAAAATAATTATTAATGTGTAAGAAAGATTTTTTATATATATATATAGGAGGATTATTTGGAAAGTCCGAGTTTATCTCATTCCAAATAAATAAACGACGTTTAAAAATCCAAGATTGGAAGACGGCGATTGAAGACCGTCAAATCTCCAAATCGAATGGATGATGATGACTGTTGCCTTAGAATGGCTCGCTACCATGATAAGGTTAATAGTAGGAGTTGCCCGGACGTAGTGTTGATCTGTACGGATTTGGCTTTCTCTCAGACCTAGAGCATAAGCTTATAAATGGATTGTGTGTCTGACATCGTACTCCATTATATATCATGTTATTAATCTTCTGTCCAATGTATGGATGTTTGGTGGCGGAGAATTTATTCTCTTGCTTAACACCCGTTCATATATTTCGGCAAATGATTGGTAGTGTGATATGGAGTGATGATGTGGCATGCTAAGATGCATATGATCAAGGCTTTGTTGAAAAGCATGCCTTGTGGGATGATCAAAGCATAGTCTGTTTAGGCATAGCTTTGTGTATAACGTGACTTCGCGAGCCTTACACACTGGCGGAGTCTAAAACGGGAGAAGGGAACGCAGGGAGAGCAGCACGTTTCTTTCTAGCTAGAAGTGGTGTTTGGGTTTTAACACGGCCCAACATTTTACTTATGTGGATGATGGAATGAGGCGCCTCGGATGATAGGTCCTATCGGACTGGGAAACGTGTGTTCAAGAATAACTAATCCGCAACTCGTATGGCGGACCGGCCCTGCAGCTTTCCAAGGGTTCACTGCGGGGGATCCTGAGACATTAGCTAGAGTGTCTCGAATCGGTAAGAGCTCCTCCCTAGCCTTGACTCATGATGGAAACCAATTCCCAATACGACCCCATTCGAATTTGATTGTATTACTATTATGGAGGCATAGTAGTATGGGATACTATTATTCCTAGGATTTCTATATTTACTTTGAAATATTTTGATATATACTAATAATAATATTAACTCATATTTGTCGTATTTAGCATGTTTAATCACTATAAGGTAAAACCCTATCCTCTGGTTTGTGTTGCATTGTGTGATGGGACCTGGGTCTTATGGTGATTCCATTTTTCTAAAAAGCATGACGTTGTTGTACGATTTACTTATTAGTTGTTTTTGACACTTTTATGCACAACAATCCATTAGAGCAAACCCGTTCCGCGTTAGCGGCGTGGTCTTTGGATTTGTCCTATTAGTAGTGATTAATTAGTTAAGAATTCTCACACCAGTCCTTGTTTGGCATGCCTGGTAATAGGATGCAGCATGATGGGGGGTTCTCGCTTCGCGGTTTGGTGGCGAACGGGAGACTCTTACCCCCACATGTCCCTTTTTAGGGTTGGTAGCCTACGGCCGGGGGATCCCGAAAGGGTCGCCGTAAAACAAGGTGTCTGGGGTACAACTGTAAGCCACGGTGGGTTTTACCTGCTGTACTGGAGGATGAAGGGATGATTGCAAAGCCTACCGGATTTCGCGGTACTCGTTACAGTTGGTATCAGAGCTTTGGTTAGCTCAAATCTTTGGGGTACAACTCATTAGAACTGAACAAAAGACTCATCAGAGATTGGATTAGTGATATCCAATAAGAATACTCATTAGAGATAGGATCAGCAGTATCCTAGAATGAGAAAACTCATTAGAGATGGGGTTAGTAATGCCCTAGAATGAGTTGAGAGTAGCAAGCCTATAATATACGTATTTGTGATTAATTATAATCTATTTTGGAAAATATGAGTTTGAATATATAAAAAGTTATATATTTGAAAGTTAATCAACTAATGAAATTAATATATATATATATATAATTAGTTAGTTAATTAATCAACTTTTAGCTTCGTTCCTTTTCGAGGACGAAAAGTTTTTAAGTGGGGGAGACTGTAACAACCCTGATTTTTGGGGGCCAATTTAAAAATTTATTTTAAGTGATTTTAGTGAGTTTTTGATATTTAGCATAATTTATTTAAAATAAAAATGATTGAAATTTTATTTAAATCAAAGTTAGAATGAATAATTCAATTCCAATTATAAAAAACGTTAGAAATAGCGTGGTAGTTTGAAAAGTCAAACTTGAACTTTGACTGACCGTACAGGATGCAAAATTTAACGGATTTTAGTAAAACCAAAAATATTAGAATCTATTTAAAAATATCTTTCCAATGAATCCGAAAAATTGAAATTTCATAGCGGAAATCCAAAGTTATGGCCAACTCAATTTTTAGAAAGGTCGCTGTAGTATTTATATATATTATATGGCTTGAAAGGCTACTTTTCACGTATGAAGGAATTTTCGACTCGAACCCACTTCCATTGAGTTCAAAATGATGTTTCTGCATAGAAAAACAGTAAACACTTATATATTTTGAGTTTCGAAAATTATTTGTTTGAAAACGTATTTTTAGTATTAAATATATCGCCCTTGAAAATCGACATTTTGCATACGACCTTGGAATTCGACGAAATCACTTTTGTTGGATCCGGGATGTAAAATTATTGCTAGGTTTCAAATTTCATGATTTTTGAAGCTAGTATGTGAGCGTGGCAAAAGAAATTGTGTTTTGTCAATTTCGGTCAAAATTAGTTGACTGGAAAATAGCCATTTTTCAAACAGTCTCAGAATTCGACGAAATAAATTTTGTTGGGATCGTATTGCTATAAGGAAGCCAAAAATAATTTTTCTGGATTTTTCTGACTTCGTATGTGACCCCAGTAAAATTAGAAAGTACGTTCGTATTAAAAATAAAAAAATTAATTTGAAAATAAAAGAAACATGCTTTTAACTTCAGAATTGGACTTCGGCAATAGAACTATTTCGTTCAGAAGGCGAAGCAGGCCAAATTCCGAATTAGTAGCCAAATGGACCTTTATTGGGCTAATTAATTATTTAATACTATTATTTTATTATAAAAACACTATTCATTCATCTTCCCCCATCGTGTTCAGCCGAACCCATAGCTGCCTTCCCCTTGCCACCTTCTCTCCTCCCTATCTCCTTATCCACTTACTTTTAGACTCAGCCGTAGTTAAATTTTTTGTAGCTCTCCTCAATCTCTTCGATTCTAGACAAGTTCCACATCAAACCGTTGCCCGTAGCTCTCGAACCACCTCCCCAAAGCCGTAGTCTTTAAGCCGCCGCCCCCTATACAAGCCGCCGCACCCCCCTAGGTTCCTGGTGTGGATGCGCCTCTCGTAGCTCTCCAATCTCCAGCAAACCGTTCGCAAAACCATTGACTACAGCTCCCAAAATCTGGATTCAAAGTTTTGAACATTTCTGAAAATTTAAGGTATGAATATTTCAGATTTTGCGACGCTTTTAAGCGTTACAGCGACAGTTGTTAAAAGACAGTTCTGATTTATTTGTATGAACATCGAATTGAAATCTTTCAGATCCGTAACTGCCGTGACTTTGAACACGAGATCTGATTGAATCTGAACCTTCCTTTCAAATCCGAGCTAGGTGAGAATTTATTTTTAAATAAATTTAATTAATTTGAATATTATTCTTGCGTATGAGAATCAAAAATAATTGGATCGATGATGGATGTTAATATAAGTTGCAGATCTGAATTGTTGCGATGTTATGATAGTAGATCTGAAATTTTAAGTGTTAGATGTGAAATTTCCTCATTCAAAATTAATTAATTAAATAATTACTTAGTTGTTACGCTGTAATCCCATGGTTAATCTTCCGATCTATTTTGTTTAGATATGATTGATGATATTGCTATGTTGCTATGTTAGATAATTGTAAATCTATATGTATTCATCACATGAATGTTATCACACAAAGTCGAACCATATACTTGGTGTTATGATATGATGTTGAAATCGAACCATTATGTTAATGCATTGAAATTGAACGATGAAATAAAGATGACATTTTTATATATTATTTTAATGTGAAGATGAACGTTAAAATATAAATGGCATTTTTAGATGTGATTATAATAAAGAATTTCACCGTATGAAAGGTATACATTTTTATTAGTGTAAATTAAAATAGGAATGTACACTGTATTGTAATAATTACATTTTTCTTTGTAATTAACATATGAATTCCATCGTATGTTAAAATTTACATTTTTATATGTAAATTATATAGGAAATTATACTGTAGATCAAAAATTACATTTTTCTTTGTAATTAACATGGAAATTTCATCGTATGTCAAAATTTACATTTTTATATGTGAATTATAAAGTAAATTAACGTTGTATGTTAAAGATTACATTTTTCTTTGTAATTAAAAGGTGAAATTTCATCGTATGTCAAAATTTACATTTTTATATGTAAATTATAAAGTAAATTAACGTTGTATGTTAAAGATTACATTTTTCTTTGTAATTAAAAGGTGAATTTCATCGTATGTCAAAAATAACATTTTTATATGTAAATTATAAAGTAAATTAACGTTGTATGTTAAAAATTACATTTTTCTTTGTAATTAACATGTGAATTCCACTGTATGTTAAAATTTACATTTTTATATGTAAATTATGAAGTGAATTTATGTCGTATATTAAAAATTACATTTTTCTTTGTAATTAACAAGTAAATTCCATTGTATGTCAAGATTTACATTTTTATATGCAATTTATAAAGTGAATTAATGCCGTATGATAAAAATTACATTTTTCTTTGTAATCAACATGGAAATTTCATCGTATGTAAAAATCTACATTTTTATATGTACATTATATAGTGATTTACATCGTAGGATAAAATTTACATTTTTATATGTAATTAAAACATGAATTTACATTGTGTGTTAAATATCACATTTTTATATGTAATGTCTATAGGAAAGTATACTGTATGACAAAACTACATTTTTCTATGCAATTAAAGGATGCAATTTCATTGTATGATAGAATTTTCATTTTTCTTATATATATATATATATGTAACATAAAATGAGAATTAACATTAGAAATAAAATTTATTTATTTTATATGTAATTTAGATGTAGAAATATGACACTGTAATTAAAAAATATATTTTTACAATGTAAATTAGAAGTAGTGTTTGCATTATAATTAAAAATTATATTTTTACAATGTGAATTAGATGCAGTGTTTGCATTGTAATTAAAAATTATATTTTTACAAAGTGAATTAGATGTAGTGTTTACATTGTAATTAAAAATCATATTTTTACAGTGTGAATTAGATGTAGAGTTTGCATTCTAATTAAAAATCATATTTTTACAATGTGAATTAGATGTAGTGTTTACATTTTAATTAAAAATCATATTTTACAATGTGAATTAGATGTAGTGTTTGCATTGTAATTAAAAAATCGTATTTTTACAATGTGAATTAGATGTAGTGTTTGCATTGTAATTAAAAATCATATTTTTACAGTGTGAATTAGATGTAGTGTTTGCATTGTAATTAAAAATCATATTTTTACATTGTGAATTAGATGTAGTGTTTGCATTGTAATTAAAAATCATATTTTTACAATGTGAATTAGATGTAGTGTTTGCATTGTAATTAAAAATCATATTTTTACAATGCGAATTAGATGTAGTGTTTGCATTGTAATTAAAAATCATATTTTTACAACGTAAATTAGAAGTAGAGTTTGCATTGTAATTAAAAATCATATTTTTACAATGTAAATTAGAAGTACAGTTTGCATTGTAAATAAAACTTACATTTTGATATGTAAATTTAAAATAGGATTCACTGCAAATATAAGTTACATTTTTATGATGTAACTATGATGAGAATGTACATTGAAGTTGAAATCTACGTTTTTATATGTAATTTAAAAGTAGGATTTTGAATGTATCAAAATTTACATTAGTTTTACATGTAAATAAAGAATATAGAAATTTGCATAGGAATTAAACTTACATTTTTATGTAAATAAAAAGGATGGAATTTACATTTTCAATGTAAGAAAAGAATGAATTTAGGATGCGGTAATATTATCTTCATTTTCAAATGAATTAAAATCTAGTAAGGATCGGTAATTGTGCAGAGCGTTGTTTTAATCAAACGACGTTATTACGATTCAATGATTATATATATATAATTAAAATTAAGCGAATATGGTGTGGTAGTTCGCGTTTTGAAATCGTACTTTTAAACGACTATACAAGAAGATCCGACCGTCGGATTTTCTTGAAACTGGAACCGATAGGACCGTCTTGGAAAAAATCTTTCCAACGATATATACTACGTTAAGATCCAACGGTTAGATTTTGAGAAATGTGAAAAACAAAATTGTTTGAATGTAGAGCCATAGTCGCCCATGGACTTAAAGCATCATTATATTAAAATTTAATTATTTTGAATAATTAAAATAGGAATGAATCGTTAATAAAAACAATTATTAATGTGTAAGAACGATTATATATATATATATATATATATATATATATATATATACGAGGATTATTTGGAAAGTCCGAGTTATCTCATTCCAAATAAATAAACGACGTTAAAAAATCCAAGATTGGAAGACGGCGATTGAAGACCGTCAAATCTCCACATCGAATGGACGATGATGACTGTTGCCTTAGAATGGCTTGCTACCATGATAAGGTTAATAGTAGGAGTTGCCCGGACGTAGTGTTGATTTGTACGGATTTGGCTTTCGCTCAGACCTAGAGCATAAGCTTATAAATGGATTGTTTGTCTGACATCGTACTCCATTATATATCATGTTATTAATCTTCTGTCGAATGTATGGATGTTTGGTGGTGGAGAATTTATTCTCTTGCTTAACACCCGTTCATATATTTCGGCAAAGGATTGGTAGTGTGATATGGAGTGATGATGTGGCATGCTAAGATGCATATGATCAAGGCTTTGTTGAAAAGCATGCCTTGTGGGATGATCAAAGCATAGCTTGTTTAGGCATAGCTTTGTGTATAACGTGACTTCGCGAGCCTCACACACCGGCGGAGTCTAAAACGGGAGTAGGGAACGCAGGGAGAGAAGCACGTTTCTTTATAGCTAGAAGTGGTGTTTGGGTTTTAACACGCCCCAACATTTTACTTATGTGGATGAAGGAATGAGGCGCCTCGGATGATAGGTTCTATAGGACTGGGAAAACGTGTGTTCAGGAATAACTAATCCGCAACTCGTATGGCGGACCGGCCCTGCAGCTTCCAAGGGTTCACTGCAGGGGATCCTGAGACATTAGCTAGAGTGTCTCGAATCAGTAGGAGCTCCTCCCTAGCCTTGACTCATGATGGAAACCAATTCCCAATACGACCCCATTCGGATTTGATTGTATTACTAGTATGGAGGCATAGTAGTATGGGATACTATTCTTCCTAGGATTTCTACATTTACTTTGAAATGTTTTGATATATACTAATAATAATATTAACTCGTATTTGCCGTATTTAGCATGTTTAATCACTATAAGGTAAAACCCTATCCTTTGGTTTGTGTTGCATTGTGTGATGGGACCTGGGTCTTATGGTGATTCCATTTTTCTAAAAAGCATGACGTTGTTGTACGATTTACTTATTAGTTGTTTTTGACACTTTTATGCACGACAATCCATTAGAGCAAACCCGTTCCGTGTTAGTGCCGTGGTCTTTGGATTTGTCCTATTAATAATGATTAATTAGTTAAGAATTCTCACACCAGTCCCACGGACTGACCCGTTGTTTGTTTCCACCCTTTTTGTAAACTCGGGTGCCCTCTTTTCCACACGGGCAGTCGAGCAGTTTGTCTACAGGTTTATTCTCTTTAGCAGGATCCTGGATTGAAGCTTAAAGCCGTGTCCAGAACATTGGAAGTCTTCTGCTACCTTAGTTATTTTGTTTCCGCTGCAATCTATTAAAATCATGTAAATTTATCTTCCGCTGTAATTATTAGTCAATATACTCTGATATTTTGTACTCTGATGTAACATTTATTATCGATGTTATAAAAGTCTGTTGTTGTTGTTCTGATGTGTTGTTCCAAAAGTTAACATAGGCGGGATTTGAACGGTTTTGGTCGATTTTGCGATCAATTAAGGCCGGGCAAAATCCGACTCATTACAGAGACGCTCCAGCCCGCCCCTCAGGACCTAGACTCAGGTGGGCCCTTGGAGCGAGAGGGTCGGTCCACTGATGTGGATTAAAATTCCTGAACACTGCGTTTCCCCGCCCTTGGGGCGTAAGTTGAGCGAACGAATGACTCCATCGGTCCCGGATCGACCGATATATCCGAGGCGCCTCGCAATAGCAACAACCACATAGGTGAAAATAGTATAAATGTCAGCCAGTTTTAAGCACTTACACCACCGCTAGCTAGAAGGAAACGCATGCCCTCCCTGAGGTCCTCTACCGTTTCTGGTTCATACCGGGGTGTGAGGCTCGCGAATTCACGTTATACACAATGCTACGCCACACAGGCGGTGCTTTGATCATCAACCACAAGACTTTGCTTTTTAACATAAGCCTTGATCACTGCATCTTAGCATGCCACACAGGCAATTCACACCATGCAACTGATGGCTATTAATCACACAGAATGAAATCCAATGTCAGACACACAACCCATTTACAAGTCTGTTTTACGTCTGAACGAAACCGGAGGCACTATATACCTTGCTTACCCATCGATCTCCACGTATGTCTGGACAATCACCACTCATTATCCATATTTCGGGATGCCTCCCAATTAGGATATCAGTTACCATCCAACCGAGGTGAAGATCTATGGTCTTCAACCACCGTCTTCATCTCCGACTTCTTGTCGTCGATTCAGTTATTCAGAATGGGATAAACCCGGTCTTTTTGAGCAACTCGCGTATATAATAAAAAGTGCTACACAAACACAACATACGCCTCATTTCAATTCATTAGTCACTAACCGTAAATCAGTAAGAGAACGATTTCCCAAATATTAACCCCGAAGCCCGAAACCAACATCAGATCAAAACCCAGGAAACCATCGGACTTAGCTAACCTTCAGTTAGTTTATAAATTTCGTATTCAATCATCAAATATTAAATAAACCGGGTAAATTCAGTTTATTTTTATTCCATATCGTTTATAATATTTTATAACGATTTATCGCTATTTTTATTTATTTAATAATAGCCTATTTATTCAAACGACGCTTCAGGCCAAACGCCACCATGGCACTGTTTTTCTTCAGATTTGATTTACACATATCTAAAAATCTATCTGTTGGATCTTCAAAAATTCTATATCATTAGAAAGATCTTTTCAAAATGAATCCAACGTTTTAGTTTCGGGAAAATCCGACGGTCGGATCTCCCAGTACAATCGTTTGAAGTTTTGATTTCAAAATACGAACTGCCGCGTCGTTATTCGATTCAATTTAGTTATATTATATTTTGTTAGGCCAAAATCTGGGCCTAACACCCAAATGCAGATCACAGATCACAGAATGCAAAGAAAAGTAAATAAAGAGGAGACACACGAAGTTTTTATAGTGGTTCGGCTGTAGATGTAGCCTACGTCCACTTTATATTCTTATTGTTATACTGACAGATTACAGGAATCAGTTACATGCAGACACACAATCCGGGCGTTTGTTGAGATTACAAGGGTTTATACACGTAATCCACGTGTTAATTGTGTAGAAAAGAGAAGAATTTTACTGTAGGAAACTGCAAAGTTCTTGCACTTCAGTAATGGTGGAAGCAGTGGAGAAGAATGGCCAAAAGTCCTTTGAAAATGCCCTCAAATGGTGTATTTATAGCTGAAGGAGAGCTTCTGGGTTGGGCGGATCATGATGGGGTATGTGGCAGGCGATCCAAGAAAGTAGGAGCATAAATAGCCTTGAGAACAGGTCAAAACAGTGCGCGTATCAGCAGGTCTGAAGGTCGGTTCGTGTTCATGAGATCAGATCGTGAGGAGACAGGGCGAGCAGATCTGGTCGTGGTACTCGAGTGCTGAAGGTGATGCAGTACGGATCAGAAATGTAATTCAGGAGTGCGATCCGAGGGGGCGATCCAATCGTGGGCGAGCTGATGGGAGCGATCCGGTGCGATGGTTCTGAGTCTTCGATGCTAGATTACACCCATTCACGGAAATGGGCATAACTTTCAAACCGTAAGTCCGATTGAGCAAAACCAAAGCTCAAACTGAAGCTAACACAGAGATCTACAAAAGTTACGAAGCTATGCTCCGTAGTCGCTGTTTTCGGGCCCAAAAGAGGTCGTCTGATAGGAGTTTCGGGCCTGTTTATGTTGAGGATGTGATTTTGACCAAATCTCTCAATGTCTTCTGGCGCTGTTTCCATTACTTGAGCATGTTATCATTCAGGAATTCCATGTGTGATAGCTTTTGCCAAAATATGTGTCAACACGTTTTCCCCCCAGAACATATCTTGCTGGTTGAAGGAAGATGTGTTCTAGATAATCTGAGAAATCCAACTCCAGAATGCGACGATCACGCCGGAT
Source organism: Allium sativum (assembly GCA_030737875.1). NCBI lineage: Eukaryota > Viridiplantae > Streptophyta > Magnoliopsida > Asparagales > Amaryllidaceae > Allium > Allium sativum. The sequence goes on from JASFAX010003160.1 coordinate 25,945, forward strand.
CGTATTAAGGCCAGAAAACCGACGATCACACGGGATCGTATTAAGGCCAGAGAAATCCGAGAAGACCATGAATTTGTACCTGCAATAAGATAAAACAAACAATGCAAGATCATTTCCTAGATGGCCTTACCGGAGTAAACCATCCAAGGAGATGTTAGAGGGTTTCCAAGACGGCCTTACCGGAGTAAGACGACCAAGGAAAAGTGATGAAGGTTCCAAGACGGCCTTACCGGAGTAAGATGACCAAGGAAATGCCATGAAAGTTCCAAGACGGCCTTACTGGAGTAAGACGACCAAGGAAAAGCACCTGAGGTTCCAAGACGGCCTTACCGGATTAAGACGACCAAGGAAAAGCACATGAGGTTTTGTTTATACTAGACGGATCCAGTTGGGAGCCGGAGCTCATGTTTGTACTGGACGGATCCAGTTAGGAGCCGGAGCTCAATGTTTATACTGGACGGATCCAGTTAGGAGCCGAAGCTCAAGAGTGATCATTATTGATTCATGAAAGCTAAGCGGCAGTTATTCTAACCCTGAACACGACTGGAGACTATAGGTCGGTTCTGTGCGTGTGGGCCGATGTTGCCGCGCTTATTACACACGTTGAAAACAAAGAGGGGCAAGAAGTCACCTAAAAGCCTAAAAACATGAACTACGTACTGGAGTCCGATAAACTGAAGGGATCCGCTGAGTGGGATCAGTTGATAATAATCCCGTGATTGCTCGATCCCGGATCATTCCCTCTCCAGGGAGTCGGTGGTGGCAGCGCAGGTGTGTGCGCTGTTGGTTGAATGACATACTCAGGTAGTTCTCCTCGCCCGACCCGATCCTTGATAAGGTCTCGCAAATGTCTGCAATCATCAGTGTTGTGACCGTCCATGTCATGAAATATGCAGTGCCTTCCAGAGTTGCGTTGTGCTACTGTTGGCTCCCTCTCCGGAGGCCTTGGATAGGAGGCGGCACCTCCTGTATCTACGTAGATATTGCTCAAGGTGTCATTCAATTCAGTGTATTTGTCGTATCTGGACCCTCTCCGGGGTGGAGCATTACGATCATTCTTTGCATTGACTGTTCCTTAGCCTTTTCCAGAATCAGACGGTTCTCCATCTTTGAGCATGTTGACTTCGAGGGTTTTTTTCTCGGAAGTTGCATCTTCTTCGCGCAGAAATCTGTCTACTTCATGGTAGAATTTGCCGAGATTTCGTGGTGGGTCTAGGTACAAAGATTTTTTGAACTTCGAGTTATCTAGAACGCCGGATACTGCTGCCATCAGTACCATCGTTTGTTCAGGGCAATCCACTAATGCTGCTGCAACGTTAAATCTTTCCAGGAATGAACGCAGAGTTTCTTTGGGCCTCTTCTTGATTATAGTGAGTGACATGACGTTCTTGGGTCGAGCGATGTGTACCCGAAACTGTTCAAGGAAGCAAGCAACCAACATATTCCAGCTGTTGATTGATTCCGTCTCTAGCTGCCGAATCCACATGGCTGCTATATCAGTCAAAAAGAGGGGAAAACACTTTGCCATGATGTTTTCTGATGCCGGTTGAACTTCCATATACCGTTTGTAGCGCATGAGATGCACAGTAGGATATGTCCTACCGTTATAGGGCTCCAGTTGCGGAAGTTTGAAATCTGGTGGATTGCGGGAATTTCTGATTTCCTGAGTGAATGGGTTGTGATTGACGTCATCTACGTCATTCTGATAAGTGCGGCCTCTCGTGAGGCATTGAATGAGATTGGCGAGCCGATCGCCCTCAAAAAGTTGTTGCAAGTTGCCAAGATCCGAGCCGGTGCCCCCAACATTGAGTGCAGGAGAAGATGGAAGTTGTTGAGCTGTCGCCTGGGGTTCGCGGCTCGCGGATCGTGGTTCGAGGGGCGATCCGACCCGTTCGTGGGTCAGGGAAGTCACCTCGCGAGGTATGTTCGTGGAGCAGGGGGGCGATCCGATAGGGATCGGCTCATGAGCCTGATGGTGCGCCACGATCCGAATCACGGTCCAGAGGTGTATCACGAGATGGTTGATGCTGTTGAGGAGCAGGAGCTCGCAATTCGGTGTTCATCTGGTCTGTAGCTGAAGTAGATCGCATCGCATTTTCAATGGGGAGGAGGTTGCCCCCGAGCACTGGTGCTGGAGGGTCGCGGGTCGCTGGCATCAACCCAACCCGATCGTGATGGGCTGTGCGAGCCGCTCCAGTGGCTCCGTCTCCAATGGCTTGAGCGTTGCTCGGCCGTCCATCCATTCGAGCGAAGAATTAGTGGATCATTTCCTGTTGTTTCTGGAGGAGATCGTCTTACCGTGCCATCTTATTCCTCAATTCAGCGAGAACTCCATCCATCTCGTCTTTGGTAAAGTATGTAGAAGGATCTCCATGAGAGGAAGCTTCCTGGCTTGCTTTGTTCCTTGTGCCTTCAGTATCAGCATCATCAGCTTGAGTGGAAGTTCTAGTCTTCTTCCTTTGGTTCTCCATTGATCCAATAGCAAAAAAATCCAAGCAGAAGCTGAAGTTGTCGTGTACTCCCCTACGTGGCACGCCAAAATGTTAGACCAAAATATGGGCCTAATGTAACACCCCGCCTCCGCTAGGGTCACTCGCAAGGGAATGCACTAGCTTTAGAGGGGCATTATTGGTAAACATGCACAGAAATATCACAAGACAGATCGTATAAAACAGCGGAAGTAAAATCGAACTTTCATAAACATTAATAATTAAGGTCTAAAGCCTTTTACATCAGAGTACATCAAAACCTGTCTTGCAGTAGTAAAGAAGCATAAAGACTTTTTCCAAAATTATTCCCCAAGTAAAACAGTAAAGTAGCCATAGCTAAGAAAAGTCCAAGCCATCCATGATGACCTTCAAGCAGAAGAAGTCTGAACTAAACCACAGTATTTCCTCCCTGTAACCTGGGGGGGGAGGGGACGGAAGAAAAGAGGCGAAACAAAAAGGGTCAGTCAAAAAGACTGAGTAAGCCCTATCTACTATTAGTATAAAAACTAGTAAAGTTAACTGACATGAGAAACTGAGATGAACATAAGCATGATAACAAGATAGATAAGCTAAATCAAAATAACAGGATGAACTACTGAACTCAGATAAACTAAGATGTCATGATAAATTATGATGTCAAGACAAAACAAGGTATCACATCGTCAGGTTCCTATCAAGTATAATATCCCATGATATCTATCACGTATAACGTCCCATGGTATTTATCCTGTATATCTGCTCTGCACTTACCGTACTAGTATCCCAACTGTATTACGTGTTATCCATGAATGACCCTTACTCAAAAGTCGTGTAATGGTCCCTGTCAACCTAATATGCCGCATATATAGGTTACCTAACTCATATGTTTCTTTCCATGTATAAGTTCAGTTCTTTGCCGTAGGCTGTACGGGCTTTCCCATGTAAACGGTTTATCCTTGAAGTTGTTTTGGACTGCAACCCTTGATCTAGTTGTGTTTCCTTACCATGAACTATCGCGCGTCCACTTAGGATTTATGCCACCTAGGACCGCTAGGGATTATGCTACCTAATGAACGTTTCCGTGTCTCGGTTTGGGTTTTGGCCACCTAGGACCACTAGGGATTACGCCACCCGTCAACCGCGCCCTTGATCCCACGTATGTATCGTGAATCGTTTTCCATGTCTAGATGCACATGTTCCCCAATGTGCCATCCGAGTTCCGTGCCAGGGCAAATCAAGAAATACGGAACTCGGTCGGGAGCTTTAAATCGTCTGCCGATGCAGATATCAAGGTCTGTTTTTGTACCCGTGGCTATGGTCCCACGTGACCCCTCCCTCAACTACTGAAAGGCAATCCAAGAAAAATCATGTATAAGAACCACTCCACGGCCCCACTATAGCCCACTTTCCTACGGGCCAACCTCACCCATGACTCGATAGCAAGCACATGGTCTGTTGGGGGTTCCCTGCCTTTCCGCACGTACACGATTGACTAAAGATGGTAGGTAGTCGGCGATGCGCTATCCAGGGCAAAAACAAGAATCGTCGACTCCACGCTAATCCATCCCAGTCTTTAGGTTGCTCGCACAGCAACCAAGGCATACTCTTGGTCCTTCTAACGCAGACCTTAACCTCTCATGGGCCTAGTACAATTACCTGGCAGCCCACAGAGGGATCCCAAGAATATCCTCACGTCCCCCGAAGCTTCCACTTCGGCACCCAGTGCGCTGGAGCTTTTATCCAAGTCAGATAACTTGCTCCCCCTCGTATACTAGGCGATGACCTACCGTATCAGGTTACTCATCGTTTTGAGAATTAGTCATATGTCCTTAGCTAAGAATTATTACTTAGTTACCCTTAACTAAGGTTTACCACTTAGCTTCCTTTCCCGTTATCCTTGATTAACCACGGTTTTCTACCTAGTTCTTCTAGCTAGGGTTTGTCTATTGGGTTAAGTGTTATCGTTCAAGTCCATGACTTAACCCGCCCACGAATCACGTCAAAGATTGGCTAAGTATTTAAGTTCAAGACTTAGTCCCACAAGTTGGTTAAGTGTACCCAGAGGCTCATGACTTAACCTTATCAAGTCAAATTGGTCAAGTACTAGCTTACCTTAATCCTATCGGATTATCTTGCTAGATCGATTAAGCATAGATTATCTTAATCCCATCAAATTATCGAGTCGGATTGGTTAAGTATAGGTTGGCTTAACCCCATCCTCTAATCGTACTATAATGGTTAAGTATATTCTAAAAAGGTCTTGTGACTTAACCTTATCAGGTCCGCGTATTAGATTGGTTAAGTGTAAGTTACTTAACCCCATCAAATCATCATGTATAATTGGTTAAGTATAAGTTGCTTAACCCCATTAAATTATCACGTTAAGTTGGTTAAGTATTGGTTACTTAACCTCATTGAATTACCGAGTTTAAATTGGTTAAGTGTTTAACTTAACCCCATCAAATTATCGTGTTTAGATTAGTTAAGTGTGGATTACTTAACCCCATCTAATTACCGTGTCGAATTAGTTAAGTGTAAATTACTTAACCCTATCCCCTAATCATCTTGTATGGTTAGGTGTCATTAAGAAAACTTACTTAACCTTGCCAAATTATCATGTTGGATTGATTAAGTGTTGGTTAACTTAATCCCCGTCCACTAGTCGTATAAAAATGGTTAAGCGTCATTAGGCAAATCAAATCACTTAACCTACCCAACCTTGTCATGTTTTGTTAAGTATCATTAGCCTAACCAATTTACTTAACCCATTTACCCATGTCATATTTGGTTAAGAGTCATTAATCAAATTAACTTAACCCTATCATGTGGCATTAATTACTTAATGCACCCCAACCTCTCACATTAGACTTTGTTGTGGTTACTAGTTAAGCCGGTCGGTTCCGGGTAGCTTTACACCACAACTTGGTCTAACCTCGGGTTCAAGCACAACAATACCAACTTCTCACATTGGGTCTTATTGTTTGCAACTACTAGTTAGGCCGGTCGGTTCCGGGTAGTTTTACGTTGCAAACTCAACCCAACCTCGAGTTGGCCACTTTCATGTTTAGTCTAGTGTCATGTTCATAGTCAAGTTTTCAAGCAATTGGGTAGACCTAACTTAATAGGTAAATTCCCAATGGGTAGACCTAACTTAATAGGTAAATTCCCAAGCTTATGTTTTTATGCATACTTACATGTCAACTTCCATGTTATATTTCAAGTCATGTTTTCAAGTATAAACACATGTCATATTTAACGTTACATGTTGTCAGGTTCATACCCATTTACCCAAGTCATATTCATGTCATTATGTTTCCCCATAATGTGACCCCAACGCTTTTTAAACTAGCATATACGTTCGCGACAACGTGATGGATTAAAAGAAGAGACTTGGCAAAGGAATGACAAAAAAGGGGTATTAAGCCACAAGTTAATCATGGTGGCAAATGAGGCACAAATGTGTTCATTAGCTTGCATGTTACATTCTTAAGCCTCAAAAACATGCATAAACCCAAACTTGGTACATAAGCGAATCATGGTGACAGAAGACATGGAATGATGGCTAGAAACTCGCATATATCATCATATAAGGATTATGACTTCATATGCAAGTTGACATAATGATTATGAAGATTCTCATGTTGCATAATGCAACATTTCAACATAAAGGTTGTGGCTTTTTGCTCATAAGATCAAGCTAATGACTTCATAAACTTGCATGACATGATAGCATATATCATTCTCAATGATCAAACCCAACTTGCAACATGAACATTTAACTTCATAGTTAATATCTAAGAGTAGGGAAGGGCTTACATTGCTATGAAGGCCTAAATCGATTAAACTAAAGCTTGTGATGAAGCCTATGCATGCCATCACCCAAAAAACCCAAAGATGGATGCTCCAAATCAACAAAAACACCATCTTTATGAACAAAGATCAAAGCTTTTGCCTTGGAATAAACTTGAGAAGCTCTCATACTAACATAGGGACTCTCTAACACTCTCAAGATCATGAAACCTTTCATAGAAATGAAGTGGAGGCTAGGATAGTTGAGTGGAGGCCATGAGAGTAGAAATTTGGCCATAGTTTAGTTACATGAATGAATAATGAGGGTTTAGGGGGGGTTAGGGGCTTATTTATAGAAGATTAGGCTAGTTAGGACCCTTAGATTAACCCTAGGATAGATCCCAGCCCTCAAAAATCGTCACAAGCCTCCAAAACAAGACCAAGGGCCAAAACAGGTGCACCAGGCCAGCCAGGGTCAAGCCAGAAGGCTGTGCAGGTTTCTGGCTCGACACGGGCGCACTTCCCAAGTGCGCCAGTGTATTTTTGTGCTGGCGCACTTCACAAGTGCGCCAGTGCATTCTGGCTTGTTTTCGGTTTTTCTGCCTAACTTCGTTCGTCCATATCTTCTTCATACGGACTCCGATTTACGAAATTTCGGACTCTATTTCGCGTATTTTTCCGAGACGAACGCAATGGCGCAACCCTTTTATCCTGATTCAGATTTTATAATTTAATTCTGCCTTGATTCTTGTCTTAACACGTTGCCAAAAATTCGGGTTGTTACATCCTCCCCAACTTAAAGGATTTCGTCCCCGAAATCTCCAAGTTAGGAAGAACGTATCCTACCATCCGTCATCCATCTACTCAAAACATCATCCACAAGCAACCATTGTCCTTAGATGATTTCTAATGCTGTATGAATATATGCAAAACGTGTGTGTACATGTTCCTTAGCTAATGCTAATGATCAGGCCTGAATAATCTTTCTAATGCAAAATATGTATAGTGCCATGAATCCAACATGTATGCAAATAGTCCTAGCCATATAGGTACTATATGCGTGCACAATCATTCATTCATATGCAACAACCGCATGATAATACATTCGATTTCATCCATAAACAAGTATAAATACTCGTGCATATGCAATATGAAATGCGACCGAGTCGAGCTAGTATCTAATGTGTATTCGCGCATCCACGAGCAACCACTTGCAACCACTTGCAACCATATCAATCATAACATGTTTCAAATACATGTTTACATCCATAGGGTTCTACCTAGAATTCCCTGAAACACGGTCGAGGAGATAAACAAGACAAACTCCTTACGGGGTTTGTAACAGAAAATAGGACCGAGAGGATGTCCACAAAAGATAGCCTACAAGTAAGCTCCACGAAAACAGGGATCAAGGATATACTCCCAAAAAGAGATATTATGCGCGTATCTAGTCTTTGACCATCAAAGTCGTATTTCTTTGAGCTTAATTCCATTGTGCCTTGACCGTCTTTTAACTTCGCGATTTCGTAGCTTCTTATCTCCTGTTTCCATAACATGAGCTTGAACTCATTTCTTCGTCGCCTTCTCGTTCCACTTGCACACTTGGCGCAAACATGACTGCGTACTCATGATCTCATACAAGCTTTCCAAAATCCACTAGTGAATCTCGGACCTCGTACCATAAGGTATTCCACGTAGTAGAACTTTCTCTTGAAAGTAAACAGATGCCAACCGGGTTATCAAGTGCACTTACTAGGGTGATTTCCATAACCCATGCATAAGTGAAATAAACCATCCGTCTTATCGGCGAACACCACTCGATCGGGCTTCAAATTTCCAATAAAGGTATCAAGGGATTCTAGGTAACTAATCATGACCGAACCCAAAAGGTTCCACGAGACTTCGAGGGTATTACCAAGGCTAGTCAAGAGTCTAACTACCCTCCTATCAAAACCGAGAGTGGCACCCCTTACTGGATAACCACTTCATCCCTAGAATCCATCCATAACCGAGGCATGTCATTCTCAAATCCAAAACAAGTCATGAATAAATGGACCGATTCTCCACAGGACTTGAGACAAAAATGGGATTCTCTATTACGCTAGTACTTAAGGTGCAGAGACTCAACTATCGAAGTGGACTTAAATGATGCGGGGATCAAAACAAAATCTTGGCGGGATGATAGAAAAGAATAACCAGATCTTCAACAAGGATGTTATCCCCTACTCAGGTACTCTAGTGAGGGAGTACAATTATCTACACGATGATCTTGTCCTTGTCCAACAATACTTAACTATCCGTCCCGTTTCACCATACCAAAGATACTTTTTCGTTATGGGTTGAGCCATACCAACAAGTTGCTCATCCTTAAGCTCGTATCCTTTATCCTCTTTCTCACGATCCTTTCTTATAACGCGGCCACTGGTCTCTCGAGAACCACCTCCATCGCATGGAAAGCACTTCCGTAGATAGAAAAGACTAGTCGCAGTTAAAACCACTGTGACTACAGATGGAGGAAAGAAAGGAAAAGAGATTCAATTAAGGAAACAAGGATAGTGGTAATGGCCTTTGGGGAATAGCCTTTTTCTTTTAAAAGAAAATTTTCTTAAAAAAATGCTTCTTTGTAAACGATTTTCAAATAGTTTTTAGAAGGTCTTTAAAAACTTTTGCCCAGTCTGGTAACCTTCTGCTCTGATACCAAATGTAACACCCCGCCTCCGCTAGGGTCACTCGCAAGGGAATGCACTAGCTTTAGAGGGGCATTATTGGTAAACATGCACATAAATATCACAAGACAGAACATATAAAACAGCGGAAGTAAAATCGAACTTTCATAAACATTAATAATTAAGGTCTAAAGCCTTTTACATCAGAGTACATCAAAACCTGTCTTGCAATAGTAAAGAAGCATAAAGACTTTTTGCAAAATTATTCCCCAAGTAAAACAGTAAAGTAGCCATAGCCAAGAAAAGTCCAAGCCATCCATGATGACCTTCAAGCAGAAGAAGTCCGAACTAAACCACAGTATTTCCTCCCTGTAACCTGGGGGGGGGGGGGGACGGAAGAAAAGAGGCGAAACAAAATGGGTCAGTCAAAAAGACTGAGTAAGCCCTATCTACTATTAGTATTAAAACTAGTAAAGTTAACTGACATGAGAAACTGAGATGAACATAAGCATGATAACAAGATAGATAAGCTAAATCAAAATAACAGGATGAACTACTGAACTCAGATAAACTAAGATGTCATGATAAATTACGATGTCAAGACAAAACAAGGTATCACATCGTCAGGTTCCTATCAAGTATAATATCCCAAGATATCTATCACGTATAACGTCCCATGGTATCTATCCTGTATATCTGCTCTGCACCTACCGTACTAGTATCCCAACTGTATTACGTGTTATCCGTGAATGACCCTTACTCAAAAGTCGTGTAATGGTCCCTGTCAACCTAATATGCCGCATATATAGGTTACCCAACTCAGATGTTTCTTTCCATGTATAAGTTCAGTTCTTTGCCGTAGGCTGTACGGGCTTTCCCATGTAAACGGTTTATCCTTGAAGTTGTTTTGGACTGCAACCCTTGATCTAGTTGTGTTTCCTTACCATGAACTATCGCGCGTCCACTAAGGATTTATGCCACCTAGGACCGCTAGGGATTATTCTACCTAATGAACGTTTCCGTTTCTCGGTTTGGGTTTTGGCCACCTAGGACCACTAGGGATTACGCCACCCGTCAACCGCGCCCTTGATCCCACGTATGTATCGTGAATCGTTTTCCATGTCTAGATGCACATGTTCCCCAATGTGCCATCCGAGTTCTGTGCCAGGGCAAATCAAGAAATACGGAACTCGGTCGGGAGCTTTAAATCGTCTGCCGATGCAGATATCAAGGTCTGTTTTTGTACCCATGGCTATGGTCCCACATGACCCCTCCCTCAACTACTGAAAGGCAATCCAAGAAAAATCATGTATAAGAACCACTCCACGGCCCCACTATAGCCCACTTTCCTACGGGCCAACCTCACCCATGACTCGATAGCAAGCACATGGTCTGTTGGGGGTTCCCTGCCTTTCCGCACGTACACAATTGACTAAAGATGGTAGGTAGTCGGCGATGCGCTATCCAGGGCAAAAAAAAGAATCGTCGACTCCACGCTAATCCATCCCAGTCTTTAGGTTGCTCGCATAGCAACCAAGGCATACTCTTGGTCCTTCTAACGCAGACCTTAACCTCTCATGGGCCTAGTACAATTACCTGGCAGCCCACAGAGGGATCCCAAGAATATCCTCACGTCCCCCGAAGCTTCCACTTCGGCACCCAGTGCGCTGGAGCTTTTATCCAAGTCAAATAACTTGCTCCTCCTCGTATACTAGGCGATGACCTACCGTATCAGGTTACTCATCGTTTTGAGAATTAGTCCTATGTCCTTAGCTAAGAATTATTACTTAGTTACCCTTAACTAAGGTTTACCACTTAGCTTCCTTTCCCGTTATCCTTGATTAACCACGGTTTTCTACCTAGTTCTTCTAGCTAGGGTTTGTCTATTGGGTTAAGTGTTATCATTCAAGTCCATGACTTAACCCGCCCACGAATCACGTCAAAGATTGGCTAAGTATTTAAGTTCAAGATTTAGTCCCACAAGTTGGTTAAGTGTACCCAGAGGCTCATGACTTAACCTTATCAAGTCAAATTGGTCAAGTACTAGCTTACCTTAATCCTATTGGATTATCTTGCTAGATCGATTAAGCATAGATTATCTTAATCCCATCAAATTATCGAGTCGGATTGGTTAAGTATAGGTTGGCTTAACCCCATCCTCTAATCGTACTATAATGGTTAAGTATATTCTAAAAAGGTCTTGTGACTTAACCTTATCAGGTCCGCGTATTAGATTGGTTAAGTGTAAGTTACTTAACCCCATCAAATCATCATGTATAATTGGTTAAGTATAAGTTGCTTAACCCCATTAAATTATCACGTTAAGTTGGTTAAGTATTGGTTACTTAACCTCATTGAATTACCGAGTTTAAATTGGTTAAGTGTTTAACTTAACCCCATCGAATTACCTTGTTTAGATTAGTTAAGTGTGGATTACTTAACCCCATCTAATTACCGTGTCGGATTAGTTAAGTGTAAATTGCTTAACCCTATCCCCTAATCATCTTGTATGGTTAAGTGTTATTAAGAAAACTTACTTAACCTTGCCAAATTATCATGTTGGATTGATTAAGTGTTGGTTAACTTAATCCCCGTCCACTAGTCGTATAAAAATGGTTAAGCGTCATTAGGCAAATCAAATCACTTAACCTACCCAACCTTGTCATGTTTTGTTAAGTATCATTAGCCTAACCAATTTACTTAACCCATTTACCCATGTCATATTTGGTTAAGAGTCATTAATCAAATTAACTTAACCCTATCATGTGGCATTAATTACTTAATGCACCCCAACCTCTCACATTAGACTTTGTTGTGGTTACTAGTTAAGCCGGTCGGTTCCGGGTAGCTTTACACCACAACTTGGTCTAACCTCGGGTTCAAGCACAACAATACCAACTTCTCACATTGGGTCTTATTGTTTGCAACTACTAGTTAGGCCGGTCGGTTCCGGGTAGTTTTACGTTGCAAACTCAACCCAACCTCGAGTTGGCCACTTTCATGTTTAGTCTAGTGTCATGTTCATAGTCAAGTTTTCAAGCAATTGGGTAGACCTAACTTAATAGGTAAATTCCCAATGGGTAGACCTAACTTAATAGGTAAATTCCCAAGCTTATGTTTTTATGCATACTTACATGTCAACTTCCATGTTATATTTCAAGTCATGTTTTCAAGTATAAACACATGTCATATTTAACGTTACATGTTGTCAGGTTCATACCCATTTACCCAAGTCATATTCATGTCATTATGTCTCCCCATAATGTGACCCCAACGCTTTTTAAACTAGCATATACGTTCGCGACATCGTGATGGATTAAAAGAAGAGACTTGGCAAAGGAATGACAAAAAAGGGGTATTAAGCCACAAGTTAATCATGGTGGCAAATGAGGCACAAATGTGTTCATAAGCTTGCATGTTACATTCTTAAGCCTCAAAAACATGCATAAACCCAAACTTGGTACATAAGCGAATCATGGTGACAAAAGACATGGAATGATGGCTAGAAACTCGCATATATCATCATATAAGGATTATGACTTCATATGCAAGTTGACATAATGATTATGAAGATTCTCATGTTGCATAATGCAACATTTCAACATAAAGGTTGTGGCTTTTTGCTCATAAGATCAAGCTAATGACTTCATAGACTTGCATGACATGATAGCATATATCATTCTCAATGATCAAACCCAAACTTGCAACATAAACATTTAACTTCATAGTTAATATCTAAGAGTAGGGAAGGGCTTACATTGCTATGAAGGCCTAAATCGATTAAACTAAAGCTTGTGATGAAGCCTATGCATGCCATCACCCAAAAAACCCAAAGATGGATGCTCCAAATCAACAAAAACACCATCTTTATGAACAAAGATCAAAGCTTTTGCCTTGGAATAAACTTGAGAAGCTCTCATACTAACATAGGGACTCTCTAACACTCTCAAGATCATGAAACCTTTCATAGAAATGAAGTGGAGGCTAGGATAGTTGAGTGGAGGCCATGAGAGTAGAAATTTGGCCATAGTTTAGTTACATGAGTGAATAATGAGGGTTTAGGGGGGGTTAGGGGCTTATTTATAGAAGATTAGGCTAGTTAGGACCCTTAGATTAACCCTAGGATAGATCCCAGCCCTCAAAAATCGTCACAAGCCTCCAAAACAAGACCAAGGGCCAAAACAGGTGCACCAGGCCAGCCAGGGTCAAGCCAGAAGGCTGTGCAGGTTTCTGGCTCGACACGGGCGCACTTCCCAAGTGCGCCAGTGTATTTTTGTGCCGGCGCACTTCACAATGCGCCAGTGCATTCTGGCTTGTTTTCGGTTTTTCTGCCTAACTTCGTTCGTCCATATCTTCTTCATACGGACTCCGATTTACGAAATTTCAGACTCTATTTCGCGTATTTTTCCGAGACGAACGCAATGGCGCAACCCGTTTATCCTGATTCAGATTTTATAATTTAATTCTGCCTTGATTCTTGTCTTAACACGTTGCTAAAAATTCGGGTTGTTACACCTAACACCCAAATGCAGATCACAGATCACAGAATGCAGAGAAAAGTAAATAAAGAGGAGATACACAAAGTTTTTATAGTGGTTCGGCTGTAGATGTAGCCTACGTCGATTTTTATAATCTTATTGTTATACTGACAGATTACAGGAATCAGTTACATGCAGACACACAATCCGTGCGTTTATTGAGATTACCACGGTTTATACATGTAATCCACGTGTTAACTACATAGAAAAGAGAAGAATTTTACTGTAGGAAAGTGCAAAGTTCTTGCACTTCAGTAATGGTGGAAGCTGTGAAGAAGAATGTCCAAAAGTCCTTTGAAAATGCCCTCAAATGGTGTATTTATAGCTATAGGAGAGCTCCTGGGTTGACCGGATCGTGATGGGGTACGTGGCAGGCAATCCAAGAAAGTAGGAGCATAAACAGCCTTGAGAACATGTCAAAACAGTGAGCGTATCAGCAGGTCTGAAGGTCGGTTCGTGTTCATGGGCTTGGATCGTGAGGAGACAGGGCGAGCCGATCCGCTCGTGGTACTCGAGTGCTGAAGGTGACGCAATACGGATCGGATCGTGATGCAGGAGTGCGATCCGAGGGGGCGATCCAATCGTGGGCGAGCTGATGGGAGCGATCCGGTGTGATGGTTCTGAGTCTTCGATGCTAGATTACACCCATTCACGGAAATAGGCATAACTTTCAAACAGTAAGTCCGATTGAGCCAAACCAAAGCTCATACTGAAGCTAACTCAGAGATCTACAAAAGTAACGGAGATTAGCTCCGTAATTGCTATTTTTAGGCCCAAAAGAGGTCGTCTGATAGGATTTTCGGGCCTGTTTATGTTGAGGATGTGATTTTGACCAAATCTTTCAATGTCTTCAGACGTTGTTTCCATCGCTTGAGCATGTTATCATTCAGGAATTCCATGTGTGACAGCTTTTTCCAAAAAATGTGTCAACATGTTTGCCCCCCAGAACATATCTTTCTGGGTGAAGGAAGATGTGTTCTGGATAATCTGAGAAATCCAAGTCCAGAATGCGACGATCACGCCGGATCGTATTAAGGCTAGAAAACCGACGATCACACGGGATCGTATTAAGGCCAGAGAAATCCGAAAAGACCAGGAATTTGTACCTCTAATAAGATAAAAGAAACAATGCAAGAATATTTCCTAGATGGCCTTACCGGAGTAAAGCTTCCAAGGAGATGTTAGAGGGGTTCCAAGACAGCCTTAACGGAGTAAGACGACGAAGGAAAAGCGATGAAGGTTCCACGATGGCCTTACCGGAGTAAGACGACCAAGGAAATGCAATCAAAGTTCCAAGACAGCCTTACCGGAGTAAGACGACCAAGGAAAAGCACATGCGGTTCCAAGACGGCCTTACCGGAGTAAGACGACCAACGAAAAGCACATGAGGCTTTGTTTATACTGGACGGATCCAGTTGGGAGCCGGAGCTCATGTTTGTACTGGACGGATCCAGTTAGGAGTTGGAGCTCAATGTTTATACTGGACGGATCAGTTAGGAGCCGAAGCTCAAGAGTGATCATTATTGATTCATGAAAGCTAAGCGGCAGTTATTCTAACCCCAAACATGACTGGAGACTACAAGTCGGTTCTGTGCGTGCGGGCCGATGTTGCCGCACTTATTACATGCGTTGAAAACAAAGAAGGGCGAGAAGTCACCTAAAAGCCTAAAAACATGAACTACGGACCGGAGTCCGGTAAACTGAAGGGATCCGCTGAGTGGGATCAGTTGATAATAATCTCGCGATTGCTCGATCCAGGATCATTCCCTCTCCGGGAAGTCGGTGGTGGCAGCGCAGGTGTGAGCGCTGTTGGTTGAATGACATACTTAAGTAGTTCTCCTCGCCTAACCCGATCCTCGATAAGGTCTCGCAAATGTCTGCAGTCATCACTGTTGTGACCGTCCATGTCATGAAATATGCAGTGCCTTCTAGAGTTGCATTGTGCTACTATTGGCTCCCTCATGGGAGGCCTTGGATAGGAGGCGGCACCCCCTGTATCTACGTAGATATTGCTCAGGGTGTCATTCAATTCAGTGTATTTGTCGTATCTGAACCCTCTCCGGGGTGGAGCATTATGACCATTCTTTGCATTGACTGTTCCTTTGCCTTTTCTAGAATCATACGGTTCTCCATCTTTGAGCATGTTGACTTCGAGGGTTTTCTTCTCGGAAGTTGCATCTTCTTCGTGCAGAAATCTGTCTGCTTGGTAGAATTCGCCGAGATTTCGTGGTGGCTCTCGGTACAAAGATTTTTTGAACTCCGAGTTATCTAGAACGGCGGATACTGCTGCCATCAGTACCATCGATTGTTCAGGGCGATCCACTGATGCTGCTGCAACGTTTAACCTTTCTAGGAATGAACGCAAAGTTTGTTTGGGCCTCTGCTTGATTGTAGTGAGTTAAATGACGTTCTTGGGTCGAACGATGTGGACCCGAAACTGTTCAAGGAAGCAAGCAACCAACATATTCCAGCTGTTGATCGATTCCGTCTCTAGCTGCCGAATCCATATGGCTGCTATATCAGTCAGAAAGAGGGGAAAACACTTTGCCATGACGTTTTCTGATGCTGATTGAACTTCCGTATGCCGTTTGTAGCGCATGAGATGCACGGTAGGATCTGTCCTGCCGTTATAGGGCTCCAGTTGCGGAAGTTTGCAATCTGGTGGATTGCGGGAATTTCTGATTTCCTGAGTGAATGGGTTGTGATTGACGTCATCTACGTCATTCTGATAAGTGCGGCCTCTCGTGAGGCGTTGAATGAGATTGGCGAGCCGATCGCCCTCAAAAAGTTGTTGCAAGTTGCCAAGATCAGAGCCGGTGCCCCCAGCATTGAGTGCAGGAGAAGATGGAAGTTGGTGAGCTGTTGCCTGGGGATCGCGGCTCGCGGATCGTGGATCGAGTGGCGATCCGACCCGTTCGTGGGTAAGGGAAGTCAGCTCGCGAGGTAGGTTCGTGGAGCAGGGGGCGATCCGACTGGGATCGGCTCTTGAGCCTGATGGTGTGCCACGATCCGAATCACGGTCCAGAGGTGTATCACGAGATGGTTGATGCTGTTGAGGAGCAGGAGCTCGCAATTCGTTGTTCATCTGGTCTGGTGCTAAAGTAGATCTCAGTGCATTTTCAATGGGGAGGAGGTTGCCCCCGAGCACTGGTGCTGGAGGGTCGCGGGTCGCTGGGATCAACCTGACCCGATCGTCATGGGCTGTGCGAGCCGCTTCGGTGGCTCCGTCTCCAATGGCTTGAGCATTGCTCGGCCGTCCATCCATCCGAGCGAAGAATTGGTGGATCATTTCCTGTTGTTTCTGTAGGAGATCGTCTTGTCGTGCCATCTGATCTCTCAATTCAGCGAGAACTCCATCCATCTCGTCTCTGGTCAAGTATGCAGAAGGATCTCCATGAGAGGAAGCTTCCTGGCTTGCTTCGTTCCTTGTGCCTTCAGCATCAGCATCATTAGCAAGAGTGGAAGTTCCAGTCTTCTTCCTTTTGTTCGCCATTGATCCAATAGCCAAAAAATCCAAGCAGAACCTGAAGTTGTCGTGTGCTCCCCTACCTGGCGCGCCAAAATGTAAGACCAAAATCTGGGCCTAACACCCAGATGCAGATCACAGATCACAGAATGCAGAGAAAAGTAAATAAAGAGGAGACACACGAAGTTTTTATAGTGGTTCGGCTGTAGATGTAGCCTACGTCCACTTTATAATCTTATTGTTATACTGACATATTACAGGAATCAGTTACATGCAGACACATAATCTGTGCGTTTATTGAGATTACAAGGGTTTATACACATAATCCACTTGTTAATTGTGTAGAAAAGAAAAGAATTTTACTGTAGGAAAGTGCAAAGTTCTTGCACTTCAGTAATGGTGGAAGTAGTGAAGAAGAATGTCCAAAAGTCCTTTGAAAATGCCATCAAATGGTGTATTTATAGCTATAGGAGAGCTTCTGGGTTGACCGGATCGTGATGGGGTACGTGGCAGGCGATC
>JASFAX010000325.1:5000-7500 GCA_030737875.1 Allium sativum
ATTTTGGTCGATCCTTCCCCTTCCTCCTCCTCCTCACCCTCCCCCCCCAAATAGGAATATTGAATTTAGCCTATATGACCCCGGTAGTCCAAAGTGTCTCTGCTACGTAGGAAATCCGACCACATTTTTTTTTTGTGGTTTTACCATGTAGTCACTGGGTTTTGAGTGATCCGCATGTGTTTTCCGAATCTGGCACTTTGCCAAGTGCCAAATCTGGTACTTTGGCAAATCTGGTACTTTGCCAAATCCAAGGCGTGCCAAGCCCGATGCGCACACGTGAAAATTCAATGTTTCACCGTGTTTTTCAGCCTGGTACTTTGGCAAACCTGGTACTTTGCCAAGTGCCAAATCTGGTACTGTGCCAAATCCAAGCTGTGCCAAGCCCGATGCGCACACGTGAAAATCTAACGTTTCACCGTGTTTTTCACCATTTTTTGAGTGCCAAATCTGGTACTTTGGCAAATGTGGTACTTTGCCAAATCCAAGGCGTGCGGAGCCCGATTAGCACACGCGAAAATTCGATGTTTCACCGTGTTTTTTAGCCTGGTACTTTGGCAAACCTGGTACTTTGCCAAATGGCAAATCTGGTACTTTGCCAAATCCAAGGCGTGCCAAGCCCGATTAGCACACGTGAAAATTCAATGTTTCACCGTGTTTTTCAGCTTGGTACTTTGGCAAACCTGGTACTTTGCCAAGTGCCAAATCTGGTACTTTGCCAATCCAAGGCGTGCGGAGCCCGATTAGCACACGTGAAAATCCAATGTTTCACCGTGTTTTTAAGCCCTTTTTGAGTGCCAAAATCTGGTACTTTGGCAAATCTGGTACTTTGGCAAATCTGGTACTTTGCCAAATCCAAGGCGTGCCAAGCCCGATGCGCACACGTGAAAATTCGATGTTTCACCGTGTTTTTTAGCCTGGTACTTTGGCAAACCTGGTACTTTGCCAAGTGCCAAATCTGGTACTTTGCCAAGTGCCAAATCGTGCGGAGCCCGATTAGCACACGTGAAAATTCAATGTTTCACCGTGTTTTTCAGCCTGGTACTTTGGCAAACCTGGTACTTTGCCAAGTGCCAAATCTGGTACTTTGCCAAATCCAAGGCGAGCGGAGCCCGATTAGCACACGTGAAAATTCAATGTTTCACCGTGTTTTTAAGCCCTTTTTTGAGTGCCAAATCTGGTACTTTGCAAAGTGCCAAATCTGGTACTTTGCCAAACCCGGTACTTTGCCAAAACCAAGCCGTGCCGAGCCCGATGCGCACACGTGAAAATCCAATGTTTTACCATGTTTTTCAGTCTTTTTTGAGTGCCAAAATCTGGTACTTTGGAAATTTGGTACTTTGCCAAATCCAAGGCGTGCCGAGCCCGATTAGCACACGCGAAAATTCGATGTTTCACCGTGTTTTTCAGGCCTGGTACTTTGGCAAACCTGGTACTTTGCAAGTGCCAAATCTGGTACTTTGCAAATCCAAGGCGTGCCAAGCCCGATGAGCACACGTAAAAATTCAATGTTTCACCATGTTTTTAAGCCTTTTTTGAGTGCCAAATCTGGTACTTTGCAAAGTGTCGAATCTGGTACTTTGCCAAACCTGGTACTTTGCCAAAACCAAGCCGTGGCGAGCCCGATTAGCACACGTGAAAATCCAATGTTTCACCGTGTTTTTCTCTATTTTTTGAGTGCCAAATCTGGTACTTTGGCAAATTTGGTACTTTGCCAAATCCAAGGCGTGCCGAGCCCGATGAGCACACGTAAAAATTCGATGTTTCACCGTGTTTTTCAGCCTGGTACTTTGCCAAGTGCCAAACCTGGTACTTTGCCAAATCCAAGGCGTGCCAAGCCCGATGAGCACACGTAAAAATTCAATGTTTCACCATGTTTTTAAGCCTTTTTTGAGTGCCAAATCTGGTACTTTGCAAAGTGCCGAATCTGGTACTTTGCCAAACCTGGTACTTTGCCAAAACGAAGCCGTGCCGAGCCCGATGCGCCACGTGAAAATCCAATGGTTTCACTGTGTTTTTCCACTATTTTTTGAGTGCCAAATCTGGTACTCTGACAATCCAAGGCGTGCCAAGCCCGATGCGCACACGTCGAAATCCAATGTTTCACCGTGTTTTTCAGCCTCGTACTTTGGCAAACCTGGTACTTTGTCAAGTGCTAAATCTGGTAATTCGCCAAATCCAAGTCGTGCCAAGCCCGATGAGCACACGTGAAAATCCAATGTTTCACCGTGTTTTCAAGCCTTTTTTGAGTGCCAACCTGGTACTTTGCCAAATCTTGTACTTCGGTAAATCTGGTAATTTGCCAAATCCAAGACGTGCCAAGCCCGGCGCGGACACGTGAACACCATTAACTCGAACACCTTCTTTACCAGAAAGCGGGTCAACCGATCGCGTTTGAGCCTTCGGCGCGGAGGTTTCGTAAATTTCACGGTAAATGTTTGAAATTCATAGGCTTAGATTTCAGTGTCAGCGCACGTTACAGCTTGCTTTTCGCCTGGTCGCT